>CAUZXS010006732.1:5000-112500 GCA_963585895.1 Sepioteuthis lessoniana | reverse complement strand
ACTAATCAAATATGTGATGTGCCTTCAGCCCTATACTCCTCAAAGAGCCTGCAGGAGGCAATATGTTTGGCAGAATCATCATCACTTATGATTCTAAAGAGTTATCAAAATTTTACATGACAAATATAATAATACTCCTATATCAGTCTTGGAAAATTCTGTTAATTCTTTAAGACAACAGATTTGAATCTTATTCATCAACTTGCAAAGCTCCTGTCAAAAATAAAGGGATCAGCACTTCTACCAAGTATCAGAGTATCTGCGCATTCTGCTTAATCCTAGGCAATATTACAACAGACTGATGCTCAATAATATGGGGCTGGCTGGTTGGTTGGTTGGTTTTCCAGCAAGCCAACTCAGTAGGATTATTTAATGTCATTGTGACTTTTCGTTTTTCTTTTTGTTGTTACAAGCAATTATCTGATTTTAAGTAATTAATGATAATCTTTGTAAACAATTTTAGCTTCAAGTAACTATTCTTAATACAAATAATTTGCAGTTATATTACTTAAAGTACACTAATTTGCACTCATAGTTTCAAGCATACTTATAATTTGTACACAGTAATGATTTTAAGTATTCCTGTCAAATACAAATAATTTTCAGATATATCTATTTGACCTATAGTTGGAACCCTAACAGGTACTACCAATCACAGTCAGAGTATCTTGGAACAATGGCAATAAAAGGATAACTCTACACAGCTCTAAGACTGGATCTTTATAACCAGATGAATATCATAACTAGGACAACCCCTGACAGCATTTTTTTGTTTGGTTTCTTTGTTTAATGGTATATTAACCTTTGTGAGTTATTTAATGCAAAAGCCATCCTTGTAGAAGGGAGAACAGTGGTGATACTATTTAATCCATAGCTGAGGGTATAAGGGTTCATACCTTTCTTAAGGGTATAAGTCCAAAAGTGAATATAATAATACGACTAGAGTTTAAATTCACTTCAAGGCCACAGTCCAGCACTTTAACCATTACACCAGAGGGACTGCCCATTTCTTTGTGGTGGTGGGTCTTATCTCTCTGCAGCAGATGCAGTTAGCATATGTATTCTAAGCCTTGCTGACAAGGTGATGAAGTCAAATGTGAATATTATATGAAAACAAGACAGACAGACATTCAAATAAGGAAATCCTAATACATTTTACAATTAAGTTGAATAAAAATTTTAAAGAGTTAAAACTCCAGTGTAGATATCAATGAGTTGTTACATTTATTATTAGTCTCTTAAAACCATGGATCTGTACCTGGTTAAGTGTTCCTTCCTTTCCATGGTCATGGACTGGGTAAGGTAGCTACCCATGCAGCAATTTCTACCTCTCTACATCTGTAATCTTATCTAATGAAAAGGTGAGGGCCATTATGTCCTAGCACCAGTGTCATAACAGGAGTTGCCAAAATGAGTTGAAGATAGCATCAGATGTTTTAGAGATTTCCGCCCCAGATTTGTATTCCGGATTTATCCACAAGTGATTGATTGACTGATTTTAACATTATGTCAGTCTATCTAGGGTTATGTTATACCAAGTGGTTTGGGAAGCATATTCATTGTATATTCACATTTACATTTTTTATGAAGTTTTTTTTAAAGTTTTTTTTTTCTTTTTTGCACATGGTCCTATTGAATACAAATAATTCTTCAACAGATCTATTTGATCCATAGATGGAACTTGGGAGTAATGGTAATAAAGAGGTATTCTATACTCTTCAGATTTCCACAAATGAAGCATCACCATCAGATGCAGGCTAAAGTCATATCTAGGACAACCCTTGGGGTAAGGCTCTACCCATCCAGAAAGAATACAATCAGTATATTCTAAGCCCTAGCAACAAGGCATCCCCCAAGTGAATATGTCTATAAAGTAGTACAGGTTTGAATCCAGATTTACACTTCTAGACTGGTTGCCAACCCTGGCTACAGAGCATAGCATGGCCTGTTCTGTTATTCAATCCATAGCTGGTGACAAAATATACCAAGTCATCCATTTTCTAAGGGAATTTATGCAAAGCAAACTGTCTCAATGGAAATTAGAATGTTTTCCCTATTCTATTTTCTTTACCATTAACCATCCCCAACCTCCAGAGAAATAAATTGATTGTTTATACAAGTAAACATAACTGTATATACTTTTCAGAGCAACTAAAATCTTTATATATTCAAAGTTATATCAGTATTTAAAGCTTCAATTTCTTTTCACATATAATTCTTATCAAGTTTTATACTTACCAACTGTCATCACTTTATTTGCAAGCAAGAATATTCAAAAACCCATCTCCTCATAAAAGTCCAGTAATCTTGCACCAAGTGACTTAATATATTGATTGTAGTTGCATTTTTATATATGTCACATAAAAGATCTTAAATATTTAAAGTCTGCATAAATAATCCCTTCCAATTCCATAGTAGTTTGATATGTTGAAAAAAAAGTTTTAATTTCTGACCTTACAAAGAAGAGTGAGAAAGTTCTAGGCACATTGTTTCTCAAGTTTCTTTGCTAATCCTGCATACTCTTTGCATAACAAAATGTCACAGCCATATTAAGTCAATGTAATGGTGCCTTGGTTTCCATACCAAGTAGACTTTTAAGGTGGAATTACTAGCTCAACATCCCTAATTTTGAATTCAGTTATCCTTTCAGCTAAAATGATTTGCCAACCTACAAAGCTAGAAAGCCCATCTGCTCTACTATTTACTCATAGATGAGGAGAGAAGTGATAGATTCAGGCCTTTTCCAAGGGCATCAGTGTGAAGTGAAATGCAGTTTTATCCAGGATTTGGATTCTGAATAAATTCATCAAGTAGTAAATTTATTTCATCAGACTGATTGCTCTTATAATATAGGGTTATCCTAACCCTTTATTTTATTTTTTTAATCAAATCCTTAAAAGCAATGATTAAATGCTGAACCTAGCCACAAATAATTTGCCTGTGATGAATTTACTGGACATGCAGGATTTGAACTTAGCTTGGCTCACAGCAATAACAATGTCTCCTTAACTTTCTTTAATCCCAAAAATAAAAAATAAAAAGCCAAAAGTTGTTCTTTCTGAGCTGGTCCAAGAACTTCTAAGTAACCCTCCACATATTCATATTTGCTCTAATATAAACCCTTAGGATCTTGATCCCTAATGTATTTGCAACCATCTCATCCCACCCTGGGCCCTTGGCAGAAAAAAGTAAAAAATATAATGCAATCTATATTAAATGTGTTTGTTGTTTACAAATAGCTGTCTAATTTTGGCAGAAATAAAATGATCTTGCATTTTATATTGATAAATATGAACTTTTATGGCAATGTTGTCAGATAAGTTGCATGTTAATCAATATGAAAGAGTGATTTATATGTAACAAATGTTTTAGCATAGGAGATATCATCTTTGAATTGGCAAAAAATAAATTAATTAAATAAAATCATGTATTACATTAAGGGCTTCACATTCTAATTAAAAGGTTTGAAGATTTAATTTTTTTCCTAATATATAATCAATTTTATAAGTTTGTCAGAGGATGTAGACCTATGTATTATAGAGATTATAACATATTATAGGCAATATAGAAATGAGGATTCCTTGACCAGAATTCAAGTTGCCAAGTATACATACTTCTAAAAAGCTGCACAAATATCAGCATTCGACTGAAGGACTTATTTTAACATCATGTCAACCCATCAAGGGTTATTTTATGCCAAGAGGTTAGAGAATTGCATTCATTGTACATTAATATTTTCATATTTGTGTAGATTTTTCTAAAGAGGGCTTTTTCTCCCACTGATCCAATTAAATATGAATAACTTTTTTAAAAAAGTTGACTCATAGCAAGTGCTACCACTCTACATCAGAGTGAACTTGGGAGTTATAGTATTAGAGATCCAGAACTGAAGCCTTACCATTAGATGCAGTTTAGTGTTATATCCAAGATACTTTTTTGGGATTGGGTGTTACCCCTCTGAAGAGGATCTAGTCAGTGTATTCTAATGCCAATAGGGTATTACTATCATTACAAAATGTGGATCTACATATTATAAGCGAGATAGAAATGGTTTCATTTGGTTTCTTTGTTTTAGTGGCATATCAGCTTGCATGGATTATTTAATGCTAAAGCCATCCTTGTAGAGCAGTAGTGGTACTCTAAACTATAGCTGAGGGGATAAGGGGGTTCATACCTTTTCCAAGGGTATTTGTCTGAAAATCAAATTAATTATAATTACTATAGTAATTAAATATATGTATGATTTGTAAACAGATTCCATAGATAACATTTTTAAATGAGCCTGAGCTCTTTTTTGTACACCGTTAAATGGTTTTTAGTACTGCTATATAACAGTTACAATTTAACATCAGTCATTTGTTTGCACACAGTTCGTTCTATTTGACCCATACATAGGATCCTATCAGGTGCTACCACTCCAGGTCAGAGTGGACCTGGGAGCAATGGCTATGAAGAAGTACTCCACATTGCCTAAATCTCCAAGACTTGCTATCAGCTGATTCAATGTCATATCCAGGACACTCTTTGGTGGAAGGAGTCTTACCCCCCTGCAGAGATGCAGTCAGTGTATTTTACAGTCCCAGTTGACTGGGCTGAGCACAACTCACAGTCTAGTATGTTAGCCACAATACCATAATGACTCTCCCTGCCCTTGTAGAAATGGGAACTTCCTGGCTGGAATTCAGGTTGTCCGGTATATGCCTTCATAAGTAGTGGCACAAATACTACTGCTAGGCTTCTAAGAGTTAAATGCTAATATCTGTCACAATATGAACAATTTGTTTTTGTTCTAATTCTTGTAAATAACTCTGGTTATATTTTCACTAGCAATAAACAAAATACAAAAAGTCAAATTCTGTAGATAAACTAAATTTGAAAAAAGTTTAGCAAGTCAGTTTCAAAATTCTTACATTATTCTAAAACTTGAAAGAAAATATGCATTAAACAAAATTTAAGATGGTTGAGAGGAAAGCTACTCAATGATTCAAAACTCAACAAAAATCGAAGAACTGATAAAGTTCTTGACAGACTGCATACGCAAACTAACAAGAACCAAGAAATAAAATCAATAGATGTCAAAATAAAACATTTCAGAAATAAGTAATAAATCACAACTCCATAGATATATGAGTGTAACAAATGAAGGAAAAATATAAAAAATTCTCATCAAATTTAGATTATAAACGTCAATTACTGTGTGTGTGTGTGTGTGTGTGTGTGAGATAGAGTAAAAAAAATCTAATCTTTTCCAATGCCATTCATAAAAGATTAGATTTAATGACTATAAATAGAAAGTCATAATCAGAACAAAAGCAGAGTGCAACAATGAGGAATCTATCTCTTCGGAGTTTTTATACAAGAAACAAGAAATAAAAAGAGTAGCAGGCAGAGTAAGGTAGGTGGCAGAATGCATGTGTTTCATGGCAAACTACTACAAAATTATTCCAAACGTTAGAGAATTTTTTTTACTTTAATTCTTTCAAAAAGTGAAGGGGGTGGGGAATGTCGCAAGAGAGATTGGTTGCAATTTGAATCTGCAAATTATATAGTGAATTAAGTTACACAAGAACTTGAAATTTCTAGATTGTTCCAGATTTGAAAAGAAACTTTCCTCCTAACATGGCAAAGGTATGGGAGGGGAGTACCCATACAGAAATAAGAATAGAGGCAGAAACAGCAGTAATAAACAAGTCACGTAATGCAGCAAGGTTGAACTCCTAAAAACAATAGCAACAAGATAAGAATTCAAGATTGTGCCACTCTCAATAATAATTCTTGAAATAGTGGAAAAAATTAAATTGTTTCTTCTCGATAAATCAGTTCAGGTCAATGCCAAACTTGTTTGCAAAGTCAGAAATGAAAATATGAAAAGGTGTGTGAGTAGGGAGGGGGAGGGGAGATTTAAAAAAACAAAGAAAAAAGAGTGCAATGATAATCATGGTTTGAACATTAGATTTAAAATGTTCTCTTCTGTCTGTTTGTCTAAGAAAGAATCTCTGCTTTGGAAGGTTTAGAATGGAGAAAATTTTGAAATTGCTAACTTATTACAGTTATCTCAGATCAGTAAATGTAAACATGCAGATATTGTCTATAGATATCACACACACACACACACACACACACAACAATATTAAAAGAATAACCTAAAAATAAACCACTTCATTAGAAACAAAAAAATAGTAAAATAATTGCTAGAAAAGGCAGTAGAGACAACAAAATTTTGAGATTATGTTAACGAGAGAAGAAAAACATATTTTACTATATACAACACTTAACATATTATACAGCCAATTTTTTTACTTTGCCTTAACAAACTACATATAAAATAAAACTATTGTAACTAGTAGATAAAAATAAGGACAACAAAGTAAAAGAATATTTTTGTCTCAACAAGCCAAAGAATGCTGAAAATTACAAGTACTATTTACCATAGAGCTTAAGTGGATACGGAACTAAAAAAATGAATAAATAAAAACAAAATTAATTTTTTTTTTTTTTATTTTAAAAATTTTCTAGAAAAAAAAATTTTGTTTAAATGATCAAATCTTTTCTACAATATGAGGGTGAACCAAAAATTTTGCAATATTTTGCTAACATGAAGTACAATTTAGCAGATGCTTTTGCCAAGGTCATGAAGGTGACCACCCACACTGGATTGTGAAATACTAAGCTTACCTCATATTTACCAGATTTGCCTCTATGGCTTAGAATACAGCCTTGAAATCCAATCTGACCTTGCCTGACCGTCAAGGTTCTTGCAACCCAAGCAAAAATCTCCTGAACCATCTGGTTACTTCAGTGTAATCAACTGCATCTTCAGTTTTTGCACAAATGTTTTTGATTGCTTCAGTGGTTTTATAACTTAGTTCAACCTCAAAGTGTAAGTTCCTGAATTAGAATACATTGTGGTTTTTAAATTCTATACAGAGTGAATCAATGAACAACATATCAGCACACCTACCACAATATTATTAATCGCAGTATCTTCCTTTGGTCAGGTGAAATATATGCCACAAATTAGCATGTACTGAAATATTGCAAAACTTTTCAATTACCCCAAGTAATAACAATCTCAATATAGTTGTTAAAACTTATCTAACAAGAAGAAATTTTATGACTAAGCAGAAAAAAGTTAAGCTTTTGAAATATTCTAACAAACTGATAGCAAATTTTCTCCCATTTTGTTAAAGATATACTTACCTGTGTCCCATAATAATTGTAACATCTGTATATAAATTTTACACATAAAATATATGATTATAGGACAGAGGCAGTGTATGCATAAAATGGCAGTTTGTATTAAAGACCTCAGAAAAGAATTTCTATATTTGGAAAAAGACATAACTATTATTGAAGCCCAATAAGTTAAAATAGGCAGCAAGGCCATTCACAGGCTGGTGATATGTTTACAATACTATGTAAACATTCTACACCAACCAGCAAAAAAAAAAAAAAAAAACCCAGATACCTAAAAATTAGTAAAGTCATTTTGCTTAAATGAAAATTCACCTTTTATAAACATTTAATAAGATAAATAAAATATACCAGCTTTTCTAATGTTAGTTTATTCATTATCTATAAAAAGTATTTGATTAATACTCATTTTGGTGCCTTGTCAACAGGGATTAGAATATCCCGACTGTATCCCCAGCAGACGGATAAGGAAACTACCCACAAAAAAGGGGTGTCCTGGGTATGATACTAAACTGCATCTGGTAATGAGGCTCTACTTCTGAAGCCTAGGAAATAGCAAGTCACTCTTTTGTTGCCATTACTCCCAGTTCCACTGACTTTGAGTGGAAGTACCTAAGGATCAAATGTATCTTTTTCGAAATTATTAGCATTAGATAGGAATTCTTAAAACAATATAAATGAAAATGTATTTGTATTAAGTATTGTTGAAGCTTTGTTAACAAATATTATTATTATCCTCTTCCTTCTCCGCTTTGCAAGTTTTTCACACAAGTTTTAACAAGTGGTTTTTCACAGAAGTGACAATCTCCTCAGGTCTCCAGTAGTGCTGGGATATGGATGATCTTGATTCTTTTTCTGATCCCCAATTCCCTCAATCTCTTTTCCAGTCTTTTGGTGACCATTCCAGGAGAATCAACTACATAGGTATCACCATCACTTTATATTCTACAGCTTATTCAGCTCTCTGGCAAGACCCAAGTATTAGTCTATCTTTTTGCTTTCTTTTATTTTTAGTCTATGGTCCGCTGGAACATCCACTTGGACTCCTGGCTAGGATATAGTGATCCAGTTGTGTCTCAAAGTCTCAGAATTTTACATGTCTCATTTTCGAGGACAGATTCTGGTCTGTGCATATACCATTTATCAGCATAGTCAAATTTTTATCTCTCTTACCATTCCCAGTGAATTATTTTTCCTCACCTTGTCTTGCTTACTCTTGTATTCCTTTTGTGCCAGTTAGTTGCATTCACTTATGTGATTATCTGTTTCATCTCTGCTAACACATAAGCCAGATTTGCTATAATCATTACTAGTTACTTGAAACTATATCATTGCTTGGTGGGGGGAAAGAAGGAAAACTAATGTTGTTATTACAGCCCAACAGGAGTTGAAATATCATAAAACCAACCAGCCAACCAACACTCATTTTGGAAATGGAAATTTAAGCTTTAACATAAATGACTATAAAGATGAAAAATGTAGCCAGTCGGAGAATACAGATCTCTATACATGAATCATCTAATTGGAGAGCTTAGAGAGGTCAAAATGATAATGAAAAGGAATACACAATGTAAATATTAAGAAAAACAAACCAAACCAGTTTGGTCAGAAATTAATTCAAATGCCGTTTATCCCCTTTTTGAATTTTCTTGTTGATTACAAACAAAAATAATTTTTTTTTTTTTTTTTAAATCATCAAATGAGCAACTGAACAAAAGTCATGCTGAGCAGCATTGGTGGTCTTTTTTACCCACAAATCTTTCTTGTTTTATTGCTAATATGCCAAGTTATTCACAGGATCCTGTACTATGTTACAAATGAGCGATTATGTACACCATGGTAAAAGTGTTGGAGGGAAGGGTAAGGATCTCTTCTACTCAAAAAGTCAAATGTAGATAGGTGTGTGTGTGTGTGTGTGTGTGTGTGTGTGTGTGTGTCAATCATCAAGTTGTGCTGATAGCATAGAGTCCCTAGACTCTCTCTTGCCAGCATTCTGGGCAGGTTCTCTAGACTGCATCCAGTATGAGTGTGTGTGTGTGTGTGTGTGTGTATTCTTCATACATACTCAAAAAGAATGATACACCAAATACTGTTTTATATATATATATATATATATATATAAAACACACACAGGCTTTATTTTTACAAAATTAAAATACCCCCCACCAAAAAAAAAAACCCCCTGATCAACCAGGGTCATTCAATAAACAAGGTGAATTTTGTCAAAAGAGTTAGCAATAGGAAGCACTGTTTACAGTAGCATTTTTTCAAAGAAATCCATAGTAATGGGTCTTTTAATGTCCCAGAAGATTGGCAGCATGACTTTCTTTACTGGCTGCTGCACGCAGAATTTTTTTCATGATTGGAGAGTCAGCATGTTTCCACTCCATGAATGTCATTTCAACATCAGCTTGCAGTGGCAAACCCATTTTTAACTCACCGGTAAATTAAAAAAAAACCCCAAAAAAAACATGCTTGTCAATATACATTAAACTTTGTTCTGTAAATTCCACATGATTTGCATTTCTCAGTCACCCAAAATTTGATGACAAATCTGTTTGCAACCATTTTACAAAGAAATATTTTTGTGAGATTAAAATAACTTTCCTATAAACCAATTCCAAACAATGCAGAGTTTACATCTATGGAAACAAATCCTCAAAAAAAAAAAAAAAAAAAAAAAAAAAAAAAAAAAAAAATCTCTTTAAAAATTTATTTTGCCTTTTTTTGTTTTGTTTTTTAAATAAATTCTTTTTATTGATTGATTCTTATATTAATGATTTTATTGAGACTGATGTGAAAAAATATCCAATAATAATCAAATCTAAACTTTCAGCAAGGGTGAAATACTCACAATGACACTCAATTGTGGCACAAGGCCAGATGTATAAAGTACACAAGTGAGACCTTAACTCACTAGTAGCAATTGACTACGCCTTTTGCTCAGATGTGGCATAAGGCTGTATGAATGTAGCACCCAATGAGACTCGAACTCGCTCATATAGGTTTGCTAGTCTAGCTTGCTAACCGTTACACCATGTGAGGCATTCATAGCAATGACAAGTATTTATCCAAAGACAAAGCTCTATCTTGTTTTAATAGAAATCAAGACATAGTAGGAAAAAAAAAAAAAGGAATTATGATAAATTAATGTAAAAACAAAACAAAGAAAAAGATCACTCAAAACTAATCTTATCATTAAAATATGATTTCCTTTGAGTTTTCTAAATTTTAAGTATGTCCAATATATTATCAATACAAAGTTCATTCTAAATGAGATGTGGCAAGAAAAACTGAATTTGTAGGCTAAGATTACATTCTAGAGCAGATTAAGTTTTCTAGCAAATCTAGATGGATGACTAAATTTAGCACCAGGTGGGCATGGACTAAAAACTCCACCCTGAACAAACCTACTTTTTACCAAAACCACAGGGTTGTTTTATATCTAAAGCTTATGGGATCCCATTCATTATACATTCATATTTGCATTTTTCTGTAGTGTAAGGGGTTTTTGTGCAAAAAGTCTTAACAAATACAATTAATTTTTATACAGATCTATTTGGGTGATAGATCAGACCCTAACAGGTACTACCACTCCAGGTCAGAGTGGACCAGGGAATAACAACAATGAAGGGGTACTCTTCACTCACCAGATCTACAAAACAGGATGGAGTTAAATGTTATCTCAAGGACACCCCTTTGAGTGAGGTCTTACTCCTCTGCAGGGGGTACACAGTCAGCATATTCAAAGCCATATCAATGAGCTATTTTTCTGAACAGGCAGATATTAGTCTCAAAAATTATCAATCAGAAATTGACCATAGGTTACCATCTTCATAGTGTTTGGGTGTTAGAAAGACTAAAAGAATACCACAGTAATATATTCCGTAAAAAAAGAAAATAATGATTGAAATTTACTCTTCTCTAGATGATGAGGGTTACGGTTTTTCTTTTTTTCAATAATCTATGAAAAAATAAAAATAAAAAGTAAATGGGGAAAGAGAAAGAATACTTCTTGCTTTTAGAAAAGAGAAGGAAAAATAACCTGAAGAATGTACAAACATCTATTGTTTGTTTGGCTGTTTAAAAGAAAAAATTAAATAAAATAATACACATATACCCACAAACGTGTGTGTGTATATATATATATATATATATATATATATATATATACACACACACACACACGATTGAAAGGCTGCATAAAGGAAAATGAAATCCTACACACTATATGTAAATTATGCCTTTATCTTGAGTCTTTTCCTATTCATACACATTCATTTAAAAGCTCTAAACCTAAATGGAAATGTCAAAGTTGTGGAAACGTGTTTCAGATTTATTGCTGTGTAGGATGTTGAGCTATCAACAAGCTGCTCTATTGATCCAGCATTAACTCTTCACTATTGCTTTTCATTAGCAGAAAGAAAGGGAGGGAAAAAGCCATTTTTATAGTAGGGTGTTCATTAGATGGTGTTGGATATCATGAAGCTTAACTCTGTTTCCATGCCACAGTTCTTAAAACTAATGCATACACACAAAATGATGTCAATTTTATAATTTTCAGAAACAAGCTGAAAATCCATCCTATGGTCAGGATTTTAAGCTAGTAAAATGAAATCTACCACAATTTGATTTTACAAACTTAAAATCCTGTCCATAGGGTGGATTTTCAGCTAGTAAAATTAAATTGTAGAGGATTTCATTTTGATTGCAGTAAACTTATTTTAAGCCTTTTATTATTTTTTTCCCAAACAGACAGCCAGGTATATAATACAAGTTTATAAACTTATATTATATACCTAGCTGTCTCTGTTTCGTTTTCCTTTTTCATATTTCTAAAAGCAAAATGTATTATTCTTTCTCATTCATCAAGCAAGTAGAATTTACACCTTTTTAAATCATTTGAAAATATAGTATTTTAACAATAGTTTTACTATAGATTTAGATTATATCATTTTTCTCCTACAGAAGATTATCAACTGAAGACACTTGTGTAGAAACAGAAAAGTCTACACCATTTATTTCTAAGTTGGGTATTATCACTTCTATGTGAAAATGGTTTAGAGATGAAATGGGAGGCATCAAAATCAGGACAATTTTTTTTATTCTATTTTCTCTTTTAAATCTAAACATCTCTATGATGAAATCTTAGTCAAGAATGTTTAACATGAGGCTTTGCAAAGGATAAAATTAACACCTATACATAACAGTATAGTTTTATTTTATTTTGTGGTCTGAAAAAGTCCAAATAAATGCTTGTATTGTGGTGATGTGGTTTGAACAAGACACATACTACATATCAGCCAGATCAGACAATGGATACCATGGTAACTGGTGATCATCGAATTTCCATGTCTGCACACGCTGAGACTAGGAAGGTGTGATTAAGGATTTAAGGTTAGATTAGTTGTGTTACATTTTTACGCACAAATAATTCAAGTACACTGAATGAAAACACGGACCTTGGTGCTGGGAATTTACCAAGGGTTTATTTAAAGGAGGGTAAAGAAATGCTTCTATCCAAAAACAGTCACTGTAATGACCAAATGATTTCAATGTGTCTTTACCACATGTGTCATGGCTGCCAATACTTTTCTGATGTTGTACCCTGAAAAAGCAACTGTCAAGGAAAGTAACTGTTCCCTCACAATTTGAAGAGAAGCAACTCTTTATTTTTGTTTGTTAGAGCGTTTGCCAATGGTCTCAGAGACCAGGTTTCAATCCCAGGTTGAGTCATACCAAAGACTCAAAAAAATGGTACTTGATGCCTCCTTGCTTAACACTCAGCATTATAAGGTACGGATCAAGGGTAAAGTGGAGCAATCCAGGGAAAAGAGTAGTGCCCTCCCAAACACCTTGGTGTAGTAACTATCGAAAAGAGAGCCTTCGGGTCACCCTCAACTATGGTTGCCAACTTTACTTACTTACATTCATGAAATAGTCAATACCATTGGGTTTACCAAGAGTCAGTAGTATATGGACATACAAACAAAAGAATAACTTGTATATTTATGGATTAACAAACTATTTTCTATTTTGTCAAATTAGATCCACACCTGGGGATTACTGCGGGAGAAAAAAATAAACTTAATTATTCACTTGTCTATAATTCTCAGATGAATCATTATCATACCTTATAATGTTTACACAACTGAACCTTGTTTTTATATTTCAGCAGATCCTATCTTCAAGCCCTTGTCAGGTATATTTAATCTGTGAGAATAAAAAAGTTTCCCTTTTTTTTTTTTTTTGGTCTTAACAGATTATATACTTGATGAGAGCTAAAGAATAAAATAACAGAAATATAACAAACACTAAGAGTTCAATTATGCAAACAATAGCTAGAATGCTTTCAACTCCTGGACAAGAAATTTATATGGTACTATAGCTATTACATTAAATAGGTACTGTTATTATCAAGTATGGATTCTCTGAAAAAAAAGTTCAAAACTAATCTTGCTTCAGGATTTTTTTTTTACCAAATTGTTCAAAACCATGAAAGGATACAAAAAAAAAAACAAAAAAAAAAACACACACACACACACACACACACATAACACACAATTTTTTCCTCCTTGAAAGCAAAAAACAATAAACAGAGCAGATTCAAGTTAAAAAAACAAATGATAAAAAAATAAAATAAAATTTAGTGAATTCCAATCTAATGATACAAGTGGCGGAATGACAAAGAATTAACGATCTTTATTTCATTCCTCCCATTTCTACAGCAATGAAATGCTCAAGATACTTTGAAATTTCAAAGATACAATTGGTAATATAAGAGTAATTAAAATGAGATGGGTTTTTTTTCTTTTTTAAATGAATCATTGAAGACTCAATATTTTACAATTTGATAACTTTATTGCAGTTTTTCAATTCTTTTTCTTTTTATAAGAATAATCACTTTTATAAAATCATAAAAGCTTAAAAAATATTAGAATCAAAAGAAATTTTTTTAAATTCATTTTAAAGCTAACTTTTATTGAATAGGATTTGATAAGAACTAATTGCATTTTATATAATAATTGAAATAAATGTTATCTTAGACATTACTTCTAGAAACAAATTTGCTCAAATATAATTCTGTAAAATTCATTGAGATAGTCTTCTTGAATTTCACTATGAAGAAAATTCTACAAAACTGACCCCCGCCTCAAACAATTTTTTTTTCTTAGCCATATTTTTTAAACAATGGTTCCTAATTACATTCAGGCACATATTGAGATTAGGTGTATCAAAACTATTTTCATTTTCTACAGAACTTCACTTCAAAGCTTATATCATGAGCACATCTAAAGACTCCACAATATAATTATTTTTATTATATTATTACTAATATTTTCCAGTTGTTATGATAGTGAATACAAGTATTAAGATTTAACATTTTTGAGGTATTATTTTAAACTGAGCCTTAAAGCTGCTGATACTACTCATTGAATGTGGGAAGTGGAAGAAAATTAATCAATATCTGACAACACTGTACATAAGTGGTTAAAGCATTTTAAGAATGGTGACGAGTTATTTGACAAAAAAACTAGAAAGAAACAAAAATCAGTTGTCAGTGAAGTTTTAAAAATACCAGGTAGAGAAAAACCAAACAATTCTCATAAGTGCTGGGATTGTCAATAAATAAATATAAATTTTAAAAATCATTATCATCATCATGCCGCCAGGATGGATCTCCCTGACCCTCTCTCACCACCCGTCTAAATCGTCCATTGCTCCTGGGAGGTCTTCAAGGCTATATCCTGTATCGGCACAGAGCTGTTGCATATAAGTTCTAGCTGGTTGTCCTGCTTTGCTAGTCTATGTGAAAGGGTCCACAAGAGTATGTTGCTCATGAGTTTGTCCTCACTTCTCCAGCAGTGTCCTGCATATCTGGTTCGTCTAACTTGGATAATTTTTGTGATAAGAGGTAGGTGGCTGTATACCTGTTGTTTTGTGGGGTGTTGCCTCCAGGACTTGTTCAATATTGCCCACAGCATTTTTTGTAATTGCCGTCAAGCTTTTTCTCCATATGTTTAGTAAGCATCCATGTAGTACATCCATATAGTAGTATCGACATGACCGCTGCTTAAAAAGAACTGCATTTTATTTTATCGGTCAGGTCTGACTTACATATGACTGATAGCCTACCGATGGCTGTTTATGCCTTTGCTAGTCATGTGTTGATGTCTTTCTTGGTTGATGAGATACTGCTTCCGAGGTAGGTGAACTTGTCCACTAGTTTCAGAGAATCACCATTTACTGTGGAGATGTCACCTCTTTGATTAAAGCATATGTATTCCGTCTTGTCTGCGTTGACATGGAGGCCTATGCCACCAGCTGCTCGTTCCAGACTATGTAGCAGGGTTTCAGCTTAAGTAGGAGTATTTGCCAGAAGCACTATGTCATCAGCATAGTCCACATCCATAATTGTTTGTGCAGGGTATCTTCTACTTTTTTCCTTTGCCAGCTTGAAACAATTATCTTTCATTATACCAATAGACATTCTAGGCATGTAGTCTAGGCAGATGATAAACAGGTATGGGCCTAATGTGTCTCCTTAGAGCACACAGAGAACATTATCATTTCTAAAAACTTACAGAGACTCTCAAGAGATCTCCTGCAAACTTTCAACTAATAACCTCATAAATATGGAAATCTATCAGAATTACTGAATGGGAAGTACCCATGATGTAAGTTATCACAGGAAATAAACACAGTGACCCGAGTTCAAATCCTGGACCAGACTGTTTGCATTTCTGATGGTGCTAATACCCTTGAGAGAGAGAATCCAACTATTTTCCTTCTAGCTACAAGAAAATCGTAAGGCAGACTGATCTCTCTAACATTGGTAGGGCAACTGGTCTAGAAGGAAAATTCTGAATTCAAACCAGTTGCATACTGTTTACAAATAGACCTTGAGTTGCATCCTACTTGTGGCAGAGGTTAGTTGGTTGTGTTTTATGACATCAATCCTTGTGGGTTATTTAATGTCAAATCCTGTTTTTATATATATATATATAAGTAAGATTTGTAAGTGAACAATTTGTAGGTAACATTATTTTTAAACAAGTCAGCTCCTTTATTAGCATACAATTCAATGGTTTTGAGTATAGCTAGTAAACACCAATAATTCTATTTAATATTAATCATTTGTTTGTACATGGTTAAATGGATTCAACTATTGCTATTTATTGTTGGTACAGTTAAATAGTTTCAAGTATTGCTATGTAACACTAATAGTTCTATTTACATACAAGTTAAATAGTTTTAAGTATAGTCAATGATTAAATAGTTCTATTTGAACCGTATGGGACCCTAATAAGTACTACCACTCTGGTTCAGAGTGGACCTGGGAGTAATGGTAACAAAGGAGCACTATATTCCAAAAGCTCCAGGACTGGAGCCTCACCATCAGATGGTTTAGTGTCATATCTGGGACACTCATTGGGGAATTTTTGCAACTCAACAGAGATGCAGTTGGTATATTCTGCAGTCCCAGCCAACTGGGCTATCATGGTGGAGGGGTTAGGTAAATATGTGTAAACACACTATTTGTATCATGTATAATAAAGTTTAAATGTAGAACACATTAAAGTCTCAAACTATCTTCTAAGATACTGAGCTGACAGAAAGAGTGTAGCTTCTTTTTTATTCAAACTTCCAATGGCATTCTCTTGTAATTCAAATTCTCTGAAATTGATTATGGTCTGCAATTTTTACACATACACACTCTCTGAAATAAGTCAGCAGTGAGTGAACAACCAGTAGACCTTTCAATTGGCATATGTCCAGAGGTAGAGTTAAAAAAATAAATAAAAATGAAATAATCAGATATCAAATTAATTACCACAAAATTACAGGTATTTATTCTGGTGACACTAACTCATTTGCTAAGTGTTTGATTTTTAGCCTTGGATTTCAAAAACAAATTCAACACTTAATCTTTCATTAAAAGAAAGAAAAAAAACAACAGTAACTTCTGAATTAATGCAATAAGTTTTTAAATTACTAAAAAGTTTGACTTTTTAAATTTAATGCTATCTAATTATATGACTAAGTGCAAACAAACTAGAAATATAAAATAAGATAATTAAGTTCAATACTAAATAAATAGTAAGAAATTACTTTATAGAAACACAATAACCTGATCTTACTACAGAGTAATTCAGTTATGGTAATTTTTTGTATACATATTTACCAACCCCTCCACTTGGGAAGGATATGACACAAGGTCAATTTTTTTTAAGCGGAGTTTAACAGGTTTGAATTCAGAGTTTTCCTTCTAGACTAGTTGCCTCACCAAGGCTGAAGAACCTCGTCTGCCCTACTATTTTACCTATTGCAATGTGAAATACAGTCAGTCTCATCCAGGATTTGAACTCATGTCGCCATGTCCATTTCCTACGATGATAATCATTACACCACTGGCACCGGTAATTTTTTTTTATATAAGTTGGCGATCGTAGTCAAAGGCGACCAGAAAGCTCCATTTTCAATAGCCACTACACCAAGGTGTAGGGGAGAGTGCTACTCCTTTCCCTGGATTGCTCTACTTTACCTTTGATACCTACCCTTATATTGCTGAGTGTTAAGCAAGGAGGTATCAAGTACCATTTTTAAAGTTTTTGGTATGACACGACCTGGGATTGAACCCCGGTCTCCCAGGCCATTGGCAAACACTACCCACTAGGCCAATGAGCCGGTATGGTAATACAAGATCTTAACAACAAACATGAATTTCATTTTATTAAGTAGTGAGATCATGTTAATACATTGCAAAAAGCTTCATTTTCAACTTACCAAATATTAATAAACAAAAATCATATTTTAATATTTAATTGCTTTCATATTTATTATATGGTTTGTATATGGTTCAAATTTTATTATTTTAAATATATTGAAATACTTATATATATACTTTTTTAATTCTTATATTTTTATTGATTTCTAAATTCATTTTCATAATTTTTTAACTTGATTATCTAAGTTAGGATAGAGTAGAGACAGTCATCAAGTACCACTGACTATCCCAACATATATGCTCCATCACTGACATAAAACTATATATCTTTTTTTTTCCAAAGTGGAGGAACAGATATTGAACTCTTATCCCAGCCCCAAAATCAAGGTGCTTCTGTCTGATCCTATCCAAAAGGAGCCAGAGAGAAAGACACTTATCTTGGACAGAGCACACAGATACTACACTGATGCTAGGCAGAATCAGCAATCCATAGGTAAATAATACGGTCATAGTGACAGGAGCTATTTTAGTTTTAAAACAAAATTCATTACTAACAAAATAATTGTGTAAATACAACACCAAACTACAAACATTTCAAAAGATGTTAATAAAAATTACTGCATGCATATATATATATATATATATATATATATGAAAATGTACAGAAATGAAAAAAAAAAAAAGGTCTTCAGTGGATGATTTTATTTCTTGAATTATTTGTCTATGCTAAACATTTAAGTATATATATATATATATATATATATATATATATATATGGACCCCCACATATGGCCAAGCAAAAGCAGGACGACCAGCCCGAACTTACATACAGCAGCTATGTGAGGACACAGGATGTAACCCAGAAGACCTGCCGGAGGTGATGAATGATAGGGAAAAGTAGCGAGAGATGGTCAAGGATATCCGTGCTGGCGGCACGTCTTGATGATGATATATATATATATATATATATATATGTATGTGTGTGTGTGTGTGTGTGTGTACAGAACAGCATGTAATCAATAACTATCAACACTTGGATGGGAGGAGACAAAAACTGAGTACATTGGTTAATGGATCTGTCTATATTATTGACAATAGCTACTGTCACACCCTCATTTGTTGACATTGAAAATTAACTGATGAAACAAATTTGAGACAGATTTTAAGCATCTTTTTTTCTTTTTTTTCTCTCCTTCACAGATTGAAAAAACAAAACAATAAGAAAAAAAAAACAAGAAACCATTGCTTTCGTCTTTCAGAAATGTAAATAAATAAAACTCCTTCCACCATTTTTTCATAGTTAATACATAAATCATTAAAAAAAAGATTCCAAGAGAACACCTTACTAAAACAAAGATTGATGAGAATCCTTTAAGCACAACTTGATGAGAATAAAAAGAATTTTTGACAAAAGAAATACTAGTGAAAAGAAGTAAAATGATATATGACCATATGGCTCAAAAAGTCCTTTAATGATAAAAACTTTTCCCACTGAAATAAAACCTTGGGAGATAACCATCAGTTGTCAGTCATGACATTTGATAATGTAAGGTAGAAGACACTTGAAATTTTTCATTGAAAGATAGCATATATATATAAAATTACAGGGACTTCAAAAAACATTCAGTTCTCAAAAGAAACTTCAGGAGCTCTGTTGATTTTATTTTTATATATATATATATATTCCTAATTAGCCCCAGTAAATAAAATCAAGTTTTCTCCCCAACAACAAAAACAATACTGATAATATAGTAGTAATATTAAAGATGGTAGGGCATAGATAAAGGGGGGAGTTTGGCTTGTTCTCTTCAACAGGTTATTTAATGCCAATATTTAATTACATTTTCTTTTTTAAGTAGAGGAATTATATTGTGAGTTGAATTACCCCAGCGATTAAAATCCAGTTAGTTGGTAGCATAATTACCACGACTACTTTATTTGGTGTCACTTGTGTGTGATGTAGACTGATGGCTCAGTGGTAGAGTTTTGGCTCTGTATTCTGTGGTCACTGGTTCAATCTCCAGTGGGGGAGATCATAGTATACACTGCTGATGAGACCTAAGGTCAAAACAGCTGTCCACCATTTCCATATGTTGTGCACAAGTGTTCAGATTTTCTGATTGTGGTAATTCAATTCACAAGATTTCTTCTCTTCATTCCTTATTCTGTTATTCACTTAAATGTTGTTGAAATCAGTTGTTTTAGAATAAGCAAGGAGTCCTTCTCAGTCAACTGATTCTTATACTATAAAAATATTGTTTGACTAACTGCCATGTAATCTGTGGATAAATATGTAATTCCCTATTTTTATCATCATGAAAATTTCGGAACAACCAACTGATCTAAGTTTTTACTGTACACACTAAAAAGAACCTTACTAATTAAAGAGAATGGGAATTTACTATTTTTATATGAAGCAATTGAAAAAGTCTCAAGTGAAACCCTGTTCAATTTCATTGGAAATATTCCTTATATTTGAAAGATTAACTCATGAACTTTTCAGTATTTTACTTGCTCTCTTCACTTAGTTTTATTTGGCATGTTTCCCCCCCCCCCACACACACCTAAATTGTTTGATGAAAAATAAGATTTTTTTCTAATCATATCTATCATTCATCACCTCAAAAGAAGGTACTTCTCTCTATTGAGTATTGGGTTCTTATAAAACTTAGACACTTCAAACTCTCAAAGTATAATAGAACCCTTATGG
Organism: Sepioteuthis lessoniana; assembly: GCA_963585895.1. Taxonomy (NCBI): domain Eukaryota; kingdom Metazoa; phylum Mollusca; class Cephalopoda; order Myopsida; family Loliginidae; genus Sepioteuthis; species Sepioteuthis lessoniana. Next base: position 91,867 of record CAUZXS010006732.1, on the reverse strand, counting down.
TCAAATTAAAGCATGACACATTGAATTGGCAAGAATATGATGTTGTTATTCTTCTTTCTTTTTTTTTAATATCTCGTTTATTTGTACTAAATGCAAAGTATATACCTGGCTTCATATTCTGATAAGACTTTCAAAAGAATTTTTTTAAAAATTGAATTTATAAATCTTTAAAGGATTATCCCCTCAAATTTTCACTTCAAAATAAAATTTGGGTATCTTTTTTAATTTGGCTTCATATTCTATAATACATTTTTAAAGTTTGATATAAAAGGTTGTCATATTTACTTCAAGCATAAGTAGAATACGCTAACAGAATTAAATGCTTCGATAATCAACAAAACATTAATTAAAAATGTTGTTCCTGAAAGAAAAAAATGTTAAAAATATGAAATCAGTGATTGGTAATAGTATTAATTTTTATCTTCCTTATTCTTACTTAAAGGAAATTGGTCTCGTATTCTAATAACACATTTTCAAACATTCGCAAAATGAAAAATAGTACTGCCACAAATGAATTTTCATGTGAGGACATTTTTCTTGTGGTTTATTAACAGAAATAATTAACTTTTTATTTGGAACTTTTAAAGCATTTTCTGGCCTAAAGTATTTTACAGTTTCCACACTTTTTCAGACTATTTTTATGCTAATTACCCAAAAATAAAAATGAATATAGAAGTTTCAATATTCTAATGGTAAGTTTTTCACATCTAAAATATGAAAAATTTACAATTCAAATATAATATTTGTTTTAACAAAATTTCTTGTAACTATGTGTTAACATTAAAATAAAATAAGGGGAAAAAAAAATTTTTTTTTTTTTTTCAATTAGAATATAAAAATAAAATTTAAGTATGATTATGGTACTCTTGTTCTTAACATTAAATTTATTTTGTTGAAATGAAGGGAGGGAATATATTCAATGTCATTAACATCAGATGATAAAAGTACATTTCAATTACAGTTAAAATAAAAATACTGTCAATTTCTTTTTGAATAGGAGAACAATATTTGTGTAAGTAAAAATGCAAGATTCGATAAATTAAAAAAACAAGGTTAAAAAAAAAAAAAAAAAAAAAAAACAAAGAAAGAAAGAAAAAGGTCCTTCATATTATAACACCTTCCTTATTGCAATCTTATATATTGAATAATGTAATATTTTACATAAAAGAATAAATAAATCATGATTAATAAATTGATAAAATATCTATATAACCCAAAAGGAAAATGATGAATAATGGGTTGCAGGTAAAATTTGGCCAATGCAAACAAAATGATCCAAATTCTAAGGAAAAAAAAAAGTATGGAGAAACATCTTAAGTTGTAAGTAATGTTATTTATAGAGCTGTGCTTAGTTAAATCATTGATTTATATGGACTGAAAATATTTTTAAAATATAATTTTTTTAGGCTCCAGATAATACCAAATATGCCTTTCCACATTTTGTGAGGAGACAATGACTTAGGGATTATACAATATTTCAAATACTGTACAATGAGGTTGCAAGCATAGCAAGCCCTTTGCAAAGTAACCAAGAGTCGAAGTATAGCAGCCAAGCCACCTGCAAAGCTATACTACATGCAGTCCATTTATTTGTACAAATAATAATGAAAATAAATTTATCAAAAAATTATGGTGGGTGCCACTGAAAAGAAGAGTGGGTGGGATGTAAACCTGTGGCCAAGTTCATTATATATTGGCATAATTTATGTGTTTTGATCCTTTTGAACTTCTTTTTTTAAATTACTTTTTGGTTTTATTTTAAAAAACAAATTTAAACCTCAGAAAATTTCATAATTCTATGAAAATTGTGAGGAAATCAAATTCTTGGCAAACATCCAGGTATCATAAGGTACATAGAAGCAGAACTTATACAAACTTTGTGGCTACTCAAGTTAACTTGACAAAATAAAAAATTTTTTAAAAATCTTTATTACCTTCATTATAAAACAGCAGAAGTAGTTGATAAAGTAAAATACAAAAAGAAATAACTAAATAACAAATTATATGAAAAGGCCAAATTCAAATGAAAGTGAATTTAATGTTTTTATCAGATAAGAAACTCTTAGCCATACATTCAACTAATGCTTCTAACTTTATCAGAAAGTTTCATTATCAACCTGAACCTGCTTTCTTGATATGACATGTCTTATCTCAGTCACAGTTAGAAAATAGTAAAATTCGGCATTGGTGGGGGCGGGGGTGGTGACTTGACCTTGGAGATAGCCAGCCAGCTAGTCAGCCAACCAAGTCATAATTATTATCTCAAGATCTATCACTATGAATTAGTCATTGTCAGCTACAAGATTTTCTTTTTACAGGAGGAGGGGGGGTCTATTTGGTAACAGACAAGTCAGCTGGATGATTTTTCAAATATTTTTTCAAGGCAATCAATCTTTTATGTGGGATTGAATCAATGTGAATTACTACCCATAACTCAATAGTTTGGTTGTCCTGTCAGTGGGGTTTAGAATAAGCTGACTGTATCCTCAGCAGAGGTAAGATCCCCACCACCCCTAAAAAAAAAATGGAGGGTGGCCTCAGTATGACACTAAACTGCATTTGATGAGGCTTTAGTCCAGGAGATTGAGGAGTATCTCTTCATTGCCATTACTCCCAGGTTCACTCTGACCCATGTGGGTCCCATATATGGATCAAATAGATCTGTTTGAAAAACATTTCATTCAATAGAACCATGTGGAAAACACACTTTTAATAAACAATTACACAAAATAAAAATCTGAATGTGACTCAAGGTATGAAATAACCCTAGATGAGGTGATATGTCATTCAAACCAATTAATTAATCAATACTTTTGATATTTGTGTTGGAGATAGAAGCAGAATAGTTTGTTAGTAATAAACCTAACAGAAATCTATTCATCAAAAATGTTTAAAAACTCCTTATAACAATGTAGAACAAGGATATCTATAAAATCCTAGCATAGTTCCTGTCAAAAATAAAGGGATTATTCTTACAAACACTTAGGAACATAGAATTTGTAGCCATGAAAATCCCATGCCTAATTTAAAAACTATAAGATATAAAATATGCGAATGGAAAGTTTTTCTCAAAGGTAAATTTAAAAAAAAAAACGAAAAAAAAACCCCAACTTCCTTCAATAATCAATTCAAAATAAGTGGGGGAATCCAGAGAAATATAAAGTGAATTATTATTTTTTTTGTTAATGTCTACTGAGATTTCTTTGAGAACAGATACTGGACTGATCTGTGTCAGAGAGTGCCATTTTGATCTTAGATAGTATACTCATCATCTTAGAAGTTAGGAACAACGAAATAGAAAAGTCACTTTATTGATACACTTTAAATACAGAAATTGCTACTTAGCTATTTAAAAAAAAAAAAATGATTAAAACTTTCTCATCTTAGTTCAACTTGGAATAATTTTATTCACAATATGAAATTATTTCAATTTGTTTTTATAACTTTAAGATAAAGTTTGCCAATCTGATTTTACTGACTCTAAGGAAAATTCATGATTAAAATGGCTAAACTAATTCAATAAAAAGTTTAAATATTAGACCAAAAGGGTTGCAGTTATGTATATTTTTAATCTAACCAATACCACAGATAAACCTAAAAAAATGTACTTTAAATAGACTTAAAAAAAATTTTTTTTTTCTTTTTTAGCAAATTATTAATAAAAGTATCAAGTCAAAGACATTTGATATAGGCATATTTTCCATATGCAAATGGAAAAAATGTTAGTATATATATATATATATATATATATATATATATACACACACAAAAATGAATCTAGTGGTTAAGCCCAGTCTTTGAATAGTGTTGAGTTACTCATGTTATTAATACTCATAGGACCACTGTGACCCAGAGTGATATTGTTAGGGTTCCATCTATGGATCAAATAGATCTGTTTTGAATGATTTTTTACATTACTATTTTAACAAAGTATGAAGTCTTTACCAGTTTAAAACTGACTTTGTCAAAATCTAACAAGAATTGACATGCAGTAAAACCAACCAACTTGTTACCCCTACATACATATAATAAATAAAAGCTATGAAGACTAAATAATTCAAAACTAGATAAATCAAACTATGCCAGATCACAAGGAAAAGTAATTGTTTTATTTTTAATGCATACATACAACAACTGGTAGGATAAAGTATTAACTCTGATGACAGGCAGTTGGAAAGTAGCTTATATCTTTCTTTTTTTTTTTTTAAATAAAAAAATGTAGTTGAAAGCAAGTTAATTGCTTTATCACGGCTGTAGACTTACAAACTTTATCGACCAGATTATTTGATCATCAACAAAGTCCAAACCCTATCAAAGCTTTCAATTAACAAAACTTGTATCCTTCCAAACTTTTGTCTGGATAACAAAACTCATTTGTATTGTTGGCATAGTTACCATAATGTTTTGACCAACACATTCTGCAACCTTCTTCAGATGAATAATTCATAAAGAAGGTTTTTCTTTCTTTCTTTCTTTAATCAAGGAGAACAGTCTTTGGTCTAATAATAACAGTAGAATTAATAAATAGGAAATTATTAAATAACAATTCCTTTTATCAATCAAAAATACTTGAGAGAGGGAGGTGCAGACAGCTGCACAAAGAATAGAATCATTGAACAGAGTTTCAAACTCCGACTGGAACAATTTGTGTTCTCTTTGCATTAATACCCTGAGAAAGGTCCAGAAAAACTTATCTCTTATCTCCATCCATGGATAAAATAGCAGAGCTGTTGAAAAACTCTGGCCCTGTACAAACAACCCCTCTTGGATATTCAATTATAGGTAAAGTCAAAGATTGTTCCTTGTACCATATAACCCTACACAACCTATCAAATGATACTTCAAAAGGAGACAGGTACCATGAAGTAACTCTCATACCATTAAGTGGGATTAGTCAGTATGGCACCCTGATAACCTAATAGGTCATCAGAAACCCAAATACTAAAGAATAGAATTGAATTAAAAAGATTAACTATACACTGCAGATGTTGTATAGCAGAGAAAGACAACAACACCACCAACGAATAAAAAATATAATTGGCTTCTTTTTTTGTATTTTTTTTATAACCTGAAATGTACATACAGGTAAAGTAAGAGAGAGTCGGAGATGACTAAAATGCATACACACACACACACACACACACACACACAAGTGACAGTGCAATTTTTCTGTGAAATCTCTCTGCCTTTCTACTTTGTTCTGCCTGGGTTGAAATCTTCCCTGATTTATGTAATTTTCCAGATCCCCAACACCATCCTCTGGATCGCACCTCCCACCTACGTGTTGCACATGAACACACCTCCCAGTATGCCACCCACACAACTTACGCAGAACTTCTGCAGAGGATATATGAGCGTCCTGTTTACTTTAGGAAACAGGTGTACTTCCTGCTGGTTTTCAGCTCTTCTAGCATGCCTCCCATGCAACTTACACAGCACTTCTGCTGAGGAAATACTTGTCCTGTTTACTTTAGGAAACAGTTCTTTTTCCTGTTATGCCACCCACGCAATTTGAGTGGTATGTCAAAAGGGGTCTTCAAGCCAATATTCAATGCACACAGTTTATATTTATCATCATGTAGATTAAAAGTGGGATTTCCAAAAGAAAAGATATTACATGTTTTTTAAAATGTTTCAAGAAAATTCTTTTACTCTAGTAAAGTTCAGATTATGTATTTGTTTTAGGAGAAAATATCTGACCATGAGAGCAAAGGTTATAGGTAGGGCACTTTGAAAGTTCAAAAACGAATCAATTACACTAATGAATAGAATGGAAGTGAAAGATTCCAAAAATGATTTACGCAGCTTTTGTTGTTCACACAACATTTTGGCCAGTATATTCTCCAACCTTCTTTAGATATAATACACATCTTCATAAAGGCAAAAGACTTGTTCTGGTCTCTTAAAGAATAAAGAGTAAGACATTACCAAACAGAAAATTAATTAATTTTAATGGCCTGTCAACGAGTTTCATGTTATGCCCAGAGGTTAGCTTAAGAGTCTTGATTGTTCATATTCCCTATTTTTGTGTAGTTATTTCCAAAGATGGCTTTTTTTTTTACCTATGGTCCGATCAAATATGAATAATTCTTAAACAGATCTATTAAACCCAGAGGTGAGACCTTAATACCACATCAGGTCAGAGTGGACCTGAGAGTAATGGCCATGAAGGTGTAATCCACACTTCCCACATCTCCAGAATTGGAGTCTTTCTCTATCAAATGCAGTTTAGTGTCATACCCACTTTTTTGGGAGGTGGGTCTTACTCTTCTGCAGGATATACAGTCAGCATATTTTGAGCCCTATCAATAGAAAATAGTTCTATGAAAAGAATTGATGACAATTCCATGTCAAAAAATAAGCAAATAAAAAGACAAAATAAAATAATTGATAGCATTTTTGTTTTGCAACAACTGAAAAAAGAGCAACAACAAAAGTTTTTCTTCATGAAGGTGCATATGACATATGAAAAAGGCTGGAGAATGTGCCATCCAAAACATTGTCTCAACAACAAAAACAAGGTGTTTAAATTATCTAAATGATTCTTTGAATACAAATGACTCCTCAAAATTATACAATGAAAAGTGAAAGACATTGCCCAAAGTTGAAAAAATTGCTGTATGAATTTAAGCAAACAAGTTAACATTACAAGTAAAGAACCTTTGCTTTCACCAATCAATATTTTTGTAGTGAATTATCAATTCTTTTGTTATTTCTCTATGCTTACCAAGAAGCCACCATCAAGGAGTGAAATTCTATCTTTTGTAAAGCAATAAATATTCATACAAGAGCAACAAGAAACGATGCCAATCACGTACGTCTGTGATTGAGGATTTGCATTTTAGAAATAATCAATGCACTTGAACAGAAAAAAGAAAGAAAAAAATTAAAGTCAAACTTTCAGCACTAAAATTTTGTTCTGACATGTTAAATAGATAAAAATAAAAATAAAAAAAACATGCAAAAACTTTAATCCTTTCACACTTGTCTTTAATGTTTTCCTTTAATATTTTTTTTTAGATAAAGAAAAAAAAAATCACATCCAAGTGGAATTCCAAATGGAAATGTTAACAAAATTTAAATAGGATATTTTTTAATACATCCTAAATCATGTCATAATCTCCAAAACTTCATATACAACAGAGACATTTAACAGACAACATTTTAATAAAACCAGCTTCATCTCAACTTTTTAAAAGAGAAATTGCCATATAAGAAAACTTTAATCTTTGTGCATTTTTGGAATATATAAGGTGATTTTTTTTTAATTTTAACTCTTATGAGAATACCTTTATGATATAATTTCCTACAGTCTCTGTAAGTTCACCATTTCTGTCAACACATTCTTGGAATCTGCTACAGGTGATTTAAAAAAATGTTAATATTTCTATGGGAATATCTCTATCAGAAAAGCAGAATTGATATTACAGAGACCACCGAGTGAAGATTCGACTCGTGTTGACAGGGATGGTAATCAGATGGAGACTTTAAAACAATATCTTTAAGGAACTCCCACAAATGGTAAAATTTTGTGCTCAAATACCTTGTATTTAAGGGGCAAATTTCCAGAAATAAACTTTTTTTTTTAAAATCCAAACATTTGACTTTAATCTTAGATGGCAGATATGAACAAACACATATTTTCCTAAAATATTTATACAATTTTGTATGTAAGAACCAATTGGAAATGTAGTTTGATTTGGTTTGTTTATTTAACGAAATTCCTTATAGATTAAGTAATGCTGAAATTTAATTCATTTGTAGATGTTTGAAATCATATTTTCTATGTTCCATTGCACTTCTTTTTTTTATGGTCTATAATCATTTGTTTGCACACATTTATGATATCAAATATTCCTATCTAAAACAAATAATTTGCAAAGAGTTGAAGGGTTTTAAGTATTCCTATCTAATATAAATAATTTACAGTTATAGGGATTCAAGTATTCCTATCTAAAACTAATAATCTATACACTAAGTTTAAAGTAACTATTCCAGTTTAATAATAATCATTTGTTTGTACACAAATATATAGTTTTAAGTATTCCGAACAAACATCAATAGTTTGCAAGCAATTATATAGTTTCAAGTCACTACCTTATCCTGAATAGATAATCATAGCTCAATTAATTATTCTTGATACAAATAATTTATACACAGTTATATGGTATCAAGTATTCCAATCTAATACAAATAATTTCTAAACAGATTTATTTGACCCATAGATAGGACCCTAATAGGAATTACCGCTCCAGGACAGACTGGATCTCAGAGTAATGGCTATGAAAGACTGACCCCACACACCCCAAAGCTCCAGAACTGGTACCTCAACAGCAGATGTAGTTTAATCAAAACACCCCTTTAAATTTTTCCTCCCCATTCTGCAGAAGATGCAATTGGTATATTCTTAGCCCTGCCACCAAGTGTGTGTGTGTGTCTTTTCTTTTTGTAACTTCTAAGGGTCAGTAGAGAGTATACGTACCACCACCACCACATACACACACAAAAATAATTGAAGTAATTATCTATATATTTATGTTCATTTTTTTCCCCCATTTATTTTTGAGTAAGTATTACACTTTATACCATTTGAACAAATCATTTTGATCTGTATAATTAATAACTTAGAATTTTTTAAAAAACTGATTTCCAGATCTAGAAACTACACTTTGATCCAAAGCAGAAGTTCCAATCCATATGTGAATTAACCACAATTTTTTATGGAAATTATTCTTGTATATATAATTATTTCAAAATACATTTTGCTTACATAGTACAATCCTATTCTTTTTATTCTCTATTGAGTAAATTAAAGGCTCTTTTAAATGCATTTTCTCTGGGATTAAAATTCATTGATGCTGTGTAGAATTAACACTTGGAGCCAGGTATACAAGTAGCACCAGTCTACCAATGCAAAGATCACACTCAAATGACAGAGGGAAATTTAGGCTCAGGAGCTCAGGACTCAAAGGGTTAACAAAAATAAAAATAAACGTTAATGTAATAAATAACAAAGTCAAAAGAAAAATGACGAGTATAAATTTCCATTATTCAATAGATTAAAATATAATCCCAAATCCTTTGAGAAATCTCAAACTTATTGAGAATATTTGAATATGTGCAGATTATATAGATTATAAAACAATTCATAATCTGTCAGCAATAATCCACTCAGTATCTCTCTTGGACAGCTCATCATGGTATGATGGTTACCAATCTAGTTTTTTACATCAATTACTACTGACTAGTAATTTAGATTCTCACTGGGTGCCCCCTATACTTGAGTGGAATCTAAGCAATGCTAAATTTTTTCAGGCAGCCTTAAATAGTGTAATGGTTAGGATGCCAGGTTTGCAGGTGATTGCTAGTGAGTTTGATTCTCACCAAGTGCCTATTAAATCTGGCTTTGTGACAAACTAAGCAATGACTAGTAAATAAATTGGTGTATCACTAAAACTAAAGTTAAGTAATTATAATCAAAATAGAAAATTTTTAAACCAAGAGCAAATTAGAATATTTACGATGGTTGTCTTTATGGCATATCAACTCTTATTGGGTTATTCTATGCTAAAGTTAGTTTGATAATTATTGTCTCCAAATATATAGTTGATCATTCAAAATAGATAAATACTTGGTTGTGATATCAATGTTTTAAGAGCCAATATGAATTTACCCACCCTCTTTGCCATGAGCAAGATGTGATGCAAGGTCAATATTTAAGCAGAGTCAAGCTGGTTTGAATTCAAAGTTTTCCTTCTTCTAAACTGGTAGCCTAACCAAAGCTAAAGAATGCAGTCTGCTTTACTATTTATCTCATAGCTGGGAGGATAACAGATGGCATCATGCTTTCCCCAAATAAAAAGTGAAATGCAAACAGCTTCATCCAGGTTTTGAACTCAGGTCTCCAATTCCATTTTCTATAACTTAAGAACCAATTAATATAGTAGAAAATTCTTTTAAACATTAACATAGATCTATTTGACTTATAAATGAGACTAACAGGTACGACCATTCCAGGTCAGAGTGGACTTGAGAATAATGACAACCAATGGGTGTGACTTCACACTACCCAGAGTTCCAGAACTTACCACTAGATGTAATTTAGTGTCATACCCAAAACCATAGGATACTTATAAAAGCTGAGCTCATTTTTCAAATTTAACCAAACAAAATAGAATTAGAGGTCTCTTATCTTCATTTTTTCTGGGTCCTTTGAATTCTTAACTTCTTGGTCCTCAGATGACCTATACCTGAGCTGTTCCAATCTCACATACATAAGGAAGAAAAAGAAAAAAAACCCATATTCCAACTTTACTTCAAGGTATAGGTATTTTTGTTTAAAGTTATTCTGTCTTTTCATTAAAAGAAAGGCTTTGAATGGTTCATCTCCTACATGTATTACTATTATTGTCATTATTTAGTAGTAGTAGTAGTAGTATCATCTGATGATGAAATAATAGAGAAAAAAAAAGCACCCAACCTGAAATATCAGGTTTTTGGATTCTAAATGAAGAATATGATGCCTGTAACCAGTTTTAGATTTTTTTAATTTATTATAAAGTGTTGTAAAGAAACTGGATGCTGTAAAATTGATATGGACAGTGTTAATTCATGATGTAAAATTTTAAAGTTCTGTCAAGTTGTAAAAATATCCATGAATCACCCAAATTTAAAACGTGGAATTTTGAATATTCTTTTATTGAATGAAGTGATTCAAATATTTCCATGTACAATTGTCAGGATAAAAGGATAACTTGCAACTAAAAGCTTGTAAATGAAACTAGATTGTCAGTAAAACAATGTAACCAAAGCTTTTAAAAGGGTTAAAGAATATCTGATGACATCACACAAGTCAGCTTGATGATGATTACAATTGTACAGAACAAGTGTTGTTATTATACAAGTGACAAACAAATACCAAGATTACCAACTCAGGAATAAAAGAAAAAATCATTTTAATTGATTCAGCAATCTGAAAACAGTGATTGTTTTGATAGAAAAAAAAATTAAACAGTTTTATAGAAAAAGAAAAGAAAAACTTTTAAATCAAACCTTCAAATGAATAAAAATAAAAGTAACTTTTTTCCTTAGTAAACTCAAGATATTCATTATGCTTTAACAACCCATGTTTTGTCTCACTTTACTGAGATTCAAACCATTCTATAGTGGTTAAAAAAATACTCTTAATAGTTGATCTGAAAATACAGCTTAAGTTGGGTGTTGATCTTGAGTCATCAAAGTCTATTCAAAGGAACACTGAAAGGTTCATGGTGGTGGAGGAACTATAGAACATTTGAAAATAAAAAGAAAAGGGAACAGGGATGAGAACAAATTCTCAGTCAAGAACAAGGAAATGCTTCCCCATTTTTTTTTTTACCATGAAACAATAGCCATAATAAATGTGGGTTGGAATTTGAGTATGTTTTTGGTTGAGTATAGTTCTGTCAATCTGATCCATGTAGTTCTAATATTCTGAGAGAAAGAGTATGCTAATTTTAAAAGAAAACAAAAAGACAAATTTTCTTTTGAAATTTGATTTTTAAAAATGAGAGAGAAAAAAAATTAACATTCCAAGAATTTTTAAGAAAATGTTGGAGGAGGGAAAGAAATGCCGAAAAATCATTCAATATTAAAAAGAAAGTCAACAAAAGTGCTCAACTTGTTTCTATACATAAACTCAAGTATAATTCACCAGTATTTATAACATTACACAAAGAACCGGAGGCCACTATAATCAAGTTCAAAGTAGGTAAATTGTATGAGTATTCAAGCGAGTTGTATTTAAACTTATTGAACCATCATCCACTTCTACAAACCTAGATAAAAAGCTATACAATTCACAAATTCAATGAGCATAATTATTCAAATCTCTTTCAATACTGATAATCTTTTTATTTTAATTTTTTAAAATTTTATTGAAAAATAAATTTCAGTTCATTTTAAGTTATATAATATAAAATAACAAGAAAAATAAAACAGCTCATAAAATATATTATCATTTCATGTCAAGCTATTATTTATTCTCCATACTCAGATGTAGGTTAAATATAGAAATGCCGAATAAATTAAATGAGACAGCAAAAAAAAAAGCAAAAAAACCCTCAAACTAAAATCTAATTAGTTGAATACTTTGGAGTAACTAATCATCAAGATGTGTTGACAACATGGATTTCCTTGACCCTCTCTCACTATCCAACACTATCAGTCATCACTCTTGGCAAGTCTTCTAGACAGCATCCAGTGTCTTCACAGATGATGTATTTAAGTTTTTGATAGTCAGCCTTGATTGGTGTGTCCATGCATAGGAGACTATAGAAGAATGTTGCTTATGAGTTTGTCCTTACTTCTCCAGAAGTACCCAATGAGTCTTGTTTGTCTTACTTGGAAGGTTTTTGAGATAGGCAGTAAGTGGCTGTATAGCTGTTGTTTTGTTGGATGCTTCTTTCAAGATCTGTTCAAAATAGCATACAGCATCCTTCTGTAATTCCTATCTAGCTTTTTCTCCCAAGCATTTTATTAGTGTTCAAGTGGTGTAGCCATACAGTTGTCCTGATAAGACTACAGCTTGGAAATTTGTAAGAATTAGAGGGGTTTTTTGGGGTTTTTTATTATCTGATGATATAATGAAGATATAAGGAGCACATTTCTAATAAACCTAATTCAAATTTGTGTTGGCATTAAAAATTTAAGTATACTTAAAAAATTTAGATTCTTAAGATGATTTCTTCAGCATTAGATTAAATACATGTAACCCTTGTCCTATATTTCCAAATACATTTGATATACTAAATATAACAACTATTAGGAGACAGAGGTATTACTAGTTATTCACTTATATGTAATTATTTCAAACCGTGAGTCCTATATTCCAAGCCAAGCACTACTATACACAGAAATACTATTTTAGGCACAAGGAGATTATATTAGATACTACTAATAAAAGCTTGATATATCAACATTATTAACATTAATTATTACATTGATATTAATTCAACATCTTTTGTATTAAATAATGATGGGATAGCTTTAAATAAAGATATCTGGGACCTGAAAAGTTTGAATGTGTTTTATGCTTCATTGTATTTGTGAATTTTGTCAGCCCAAATATAAAGCACCTGAGGGACCAACAGATTAAAGGAATGGTGAAAAAAAATTGCAAGAAAAATAAAAAGTTGTTGTTACAAACTTATTACTTCTGAAGGAGTTATTGTCGTAGGAAATGAAATCAGTGAACCAAGTTCAATTCCTGGGCATGGCTGTTTGCATTTTATATAGTGCTAATGTCCTTGGAAAAGGTATAAATCCATCTGTTCTCCCCCGAATGGTAGAGCAGACTGTGTTCTTTAGTCTTGGTGAGGCAATCAGTCTAGGAGATGGAAAATTCTGAATTCAAACTTGCTTTACTCCACTTAAAAAAAATTAAACTCATGTCATATCCAGCTTGTTTAGTTATATTATGTCTTATGGTATATCAACACTTGTAGACTATTTAATGCCAAATCCTGTTTATACATACATATATAATTTGCAAGCAAACAGTTCATAAGTAACATTATTCTTATATGCGTCAGAGCTTATTTATTTGCACACTGTTAAATGGTTTCAAATATTGCTAGTTATTGATGTACACAATTGAATGGTTTCAAGTATTGCGATTTAACACAATAATATCAATAATAATAATCCCTGGTAAAAGACTGAACAATTCTATTTGACCCATTGATGGGATTCTAACAGGTACTATCTGTCCTGGTCAGAGTGGACTTGAGAATAATGGTAAAGAAAGGGTTACGACACATTACCCAAAGCTCCAGAACTGGAGCCTCACCATCAAATGGTTTAATTCCATATTCAGGACACTCATTAGATGGTGTCTTACACGTCTGCAGAGATGCAATTGGTAGATGGGTTGGATATATACAAACTTATTATCTCTGCCCCTGGTATTTCTTCAATAAGTATTTGTAGAACTAGGAAATACTTACAGGTTGAAATTAGCCCCTTTGAAAGCAATTAATTAATTAAAAGCAACAAAGTTAATGCTTAATAACTTTAATTATTAATAGCTTTTAGACTAAGATCGTTTACCATAATTCTTTTAAAACACCAATTGCCAAGAAAAAGAAGCAGAGAACAATGACAAACTGATAAAATAGTAATTGAAAATATATTGCTTTATTTGAAAAAGTGTAAACAAAGGACTACAAGGGTATTATGGTCTTCTCCAATGATACTAAATAAGGTAGCAGATGGTAGAAGAAAATTAGAAGACAATCTAGGGCAATTACTTGAACCTAGTGAAAATAAACTTGTTAAGTAAAATAGGAACTGTTTTTAGCTAATAACAAAGGATTGAGAGAGAGAAGCTCTGGGTTGTCAGAAAGAAGCAGCTCATTTCCAAGAGACATGCTAGGACAGCTGACAGTACTAAAAAGCATCCAAGTCCATATCAGGCTAGATGGAGAAAAGGGTACTTACTCAGTAGACCCCTTCTCTCCTACCAAAGGTGAGGAGAATTGGAAAGGGAAAAAAAAAGTGCTGGGGGGGGAGGAAAATCAACAAATACATTGAAAAAGATTAGCTGCAACATAAGTGATATCCCAATCCCCCTATATGCAGCTGAAGTGGCTGCTCTCAAAGAAAACAAAATCTTGTCTAGACAGCATATAGTTTTACACAATTGGGGATCCACAAGACTGTTTTCTTGTATGGGTTGACCCCATGGCTAAAAAAAATAGAAAGGGGTTTCATTTGGCAGACAAAAACTTTTAAAGTATAAAATAAAACAAAGATAAACAATGCATTTCTCACTGGTTGCAGTTTGCCAGTTGAACAAAAATTCCTTTTTTGCTGTTCAGTTTGGTTTTTTTAGACATTAAATAAACGTTGGCATGTTCAAACAAGAAAGTAGGGTGATGGGATTCTGAAAGATGAAATTTGAGGAGAATGCTAGTCTTGTGCATGTCACCTGGTTAGAATTATGACTCATTACTAAGCTTTCCCTTTCTTTTAAAAGCTTTGGAAAGAAAGTTGGTTTTTATCAGTTCTAATCAGTTAAGGATAACATTAAGAAATGGCAAAAGAAAAAAGATTGAAACATGGTATGCCAACAATAAGGTCAGTGAAGTCTAGTTCACAAATCCAAAGGGAAAGAATGAAGTCAAAAAACCAGAATCAAAAGTTCAAGAGACATAAATAAATGAATAAAAAAGGAGTCAAAAATCCAACTTTCTAAACCATGCAGAGTAGACTCACTCTTGCTTAAAAACCAAAAAAAAACAAAAAAAAAAAAAACTGCAAGTTCTTCAAAAAGCAATGGTTTTCATTGAGGTCACTAAATTTGTGATTGGTCACAGCAGTTAAGGAGGATAAAAGAAATTACCATATTTCGAGATATACTGAGTGGTACCTTTGCCACACATGGATGAAATTGTAGGATGTAGGTCAATTTGATTATTTCAATGTTCATTAAGCTCCCTTTTTTTTTCCTTCAATTTTAAACCATGTAAGAAGTCAAGACTTAGACTACAGAGAAATGCATATTTGTAATAAAACTGTCAAAGTTGAACTTTAAAAAATTCCAAAAATTCAAATTTTTCCAAACAGTATCTTTAATCTCAATTAAAAATGACATTAAATATTACAAAAGGTTTATTGAATTCATCATACCAACCCATCTAGGGTTATTTTATGCTAAGAGGTTAGGGAATCACATTCTTTGTTTACATTAGTTGTTTCTAAAGAATTTTTTGTTTTGTTTTTTTGCACACGGTCCAATCAAATACAAATAATACAACCACTCAGGGGCGCTGAGAGCAAAGGGAATGAAAGACAACTTCACACTCCCCAAATCTCCAGGTCTAGAACCTCACCCTCAATACAGTTTTAATATCATACCCAGAACACACCCTTTTTTATTGGGGGGGGCACTAGGGTTCTTATTCTCCTGTAGGAGATGCAGTCAGCATATTCTAAGCCCCAACTGATAAGACATACTATAAAAGAGAAGTATACGTCATAGAGAAGTTGTACCAATTATATTTTCATAGACAAAGATTTCAGAATTTTATAAAGAAATAGTTTGGTTTTATTTTACCATAATTTTTTTGTGTATACCATGCATGCATGTACAAAGTGCACTCCCAATTTCAAGAAAAAAAAAATCAGCTCTTTTGTACACTACAGAGTAGTGTCTGAGAAGAAATATCACCAGATATAACAAAAAAATTAGAAAAAAAAGAAGTACTTTCTAATGAATAAAACAATGCATGGTATATACAGAAGTCTACAGTAGTTTGAATGAGCAACATTTTAGAGATTTAATAACTGAACATTTTTATGCAAGTAATTCTAATCCAGTAATAATCTTATACAATTATTAAACATTAAAACCTTCCCCAGGGTCCAATAAGTATGCATTCTAAATTTGATCGCTCTATATCAAACTGTTTGGCTGCCTTAGCAGACAAACTCTTCCCAATAATCAATATAGATGTACTTTCACAGTATTAAAATAATGTGAAAATGCACATGTTTAATTAATTGGTTTTAACTATTTAAAGTTAAAATAAATTCTATTAGTTAATTACTATTAGAGCATATGAACAAAATATTTAAGATCTTTATGCCAAAATTTTCTATGTACAAATCTAATAATAACGACCTGACTAATTACTATTATCATCTTATTAACAGAATTATTCAGCCATACCTTTTGTTTGAGATATCATAATGACAAACAAATACTGAAGTTCTGGCAATTTTAAAGTTATTTTAAACTGGGTCTCAAAGCCACTGAAACTACTCAAAGAACTTGCTAAGTGAAAGCAAGTAAAAACAATAACTGATTCTATTCCTCAAAACTAATTTGAGCATTTCAAGACTTGGATTTTATTTCAAAGGGAAAAAAAGGAGAAAACTATCAGTTATCAATTATGATGATTTAATATTCAGAGTAGAGGAGAATCCAACCATCAGTAGCAGAAAACTTTCAGTTTTTCAGTCATCAAAACCCATAGAGCATTGTGTAAGCCTCAAAAACCACACACTTGAGATTCCCCCCCCAAAAAAAAAAAACAACTTTGATACACCCTAATAAGTATATTTACAGGAAAATGTTAAGATCAAGCAGTCAGACAGTTCATATAAAACCATTTCTCATCCCAAAACAGGCTTCACAAAATTTCCTATTTTTGTGGGGGCACACTACAATTAATTAGCATTACTCAACTGTCGTGCAAAGAGAAAGAACACACCATACACTGATTACCCTGTTATAAATGAGCTAATAAATAAGCTTTATCTACCAGCATAAAACACAGAAATTCAACCTCAAGATGAATTTTTTCAACCTGCAAGTCTGATATTTCTGGCTGTGTACTATTTTACAATACACTGTAAGCCCAATCTGGTGACTAAAGAGCTACAGGCTCAATGGTTTAAGGCTCTTATCAGAGTTCTTGCACATAACACATTGCAGATAGATAAAAACAATGACCTATCACATGACAAAGAACACATGAACTCTGATATAAAGAGGCTAAATATTGAAAATTGATATATATGCTGCTGCTATGCTGATAATTTATTGAGCTAAATCAACTGTTGTTTATATTTAGCCTCTTTCTGATAGTGAACTGAAAATTTGGTTCATAGTAGAAATTGGATACACCCACAAAGAAAAACAGCCTCACACACCCCCACTTTGAAAATTTTAAGATGTCTATTTTCAATCTGACTAGAAGAATAGGCACAATGAAGATCAAAGACTTAAAAATGTAAAAACGTCTTTCTCAGGTTCACAATAAAAGAAAAAGTACACATTTAGTTGAAGGGTATATACATATTGCATATCTGATTACAAATGTGCTTATTGCAGACTTATAATAAAAGGCATAACAAATACCTAGAAGAATAAATGATAGCAAGTCTACAAGCAAAACAACAGAAAAATAAATCTCTTTAATATCAAACAAGTGGAAAACCTCATGTAAGCCAAGAGTTTTAATACTTTTCCATACAGTGAGGAAAATAATGGATATTTCCCCTTTCTTTCTAGTAGATATAGTCATTCTTCATTTAGACACAAAAACTTCATATCTGTAGAAAACGTTATTTCACAGATTTTGAAAAATTGACTATTATGAAGTTTTTAAAAAAAAGTAATTTAACATTAAAAAGTCAATTTATTTGCACCAAATAAAATTGTATTAAGCAAATCATAAAAACAAAAAGAAAAAACTCTGTTTATACAAGATTAAAGCAATTTTTAAAAAATTGCTGTGTCAGCAAATAATGAGTCCTTGAATTCAAATAATAAAAAAATCATAGAAGAAACCTGAGAACAAAAAGAAGCAGTTTTTCTGAATAGGAAATTTGCATAGCAACTTGTGCATGAATGTTCTTAACTGAAATCAAACACAAGTTGCCAACCAAAGCTAGAGATCTCAGACTGCCCTTATTATCAGTGATGATAATTCAAAAGACCAGATCTAGATATAGTTAACAGGAGGAAACAACTAGTAGACTGAACCATTCCAGCAGATCACAGAGTTAAACTAAATAGAAAAAAAAAAAAAAAAGAAACAGAATAACAACTTGGAACTTGCTTGAGAGCTGGAAAAAAAATTGCAAAATATGGTGATAGAAATCATTATTGGAACCCTTTGAACAATCTCAAAAAATTTGAAAGATGAGAGGAACTAGAAATTCAAAGAAAAATTGGAATGTGGACAATCAATTCTTCAGTTACAAGGTTCAGACCACAGTAGAGATTGGCTAGAATGCTGAGAAGAGATCTGAAGAGATGAGGAGACTTACTGAAACTTCGGAGAAAGCTACCAGTTACTTCTAATGTGAAAAAAAAAAAAAAATCACACAAGTAAAATACAATAATAATAAATAAACAACATAATGAATACATCCATTAAAACAAATATTTTTCTAAAAGCTTTGAATATGTGGCCCATTTACTTTGATTTTTAGATTCCAAATAAATACTATTTTGTTTATATCTGTTTAAAAGTTTTAAATAAAAAGTAGATAGTCCCTTAACTATTAATCCCAGGAATATGATACACAAGAACATGAGAAAGACTTCAGTAATAATTATTTGAGATAAAGGAGAGAATAAATCTCTTCCCAATTGATTATATAACATAAAATTAGATGATAAAAACTCATGACTCAGAGTTTCACATCATCAATCCTAAGCTAAGTTAGAATCTAAAGCCTGAAATATATTGTGATACTGCCCTGGATTTTCATGCATGAAAATTTTATGGATCAAAAATGCATTTAGTGTTAAATTTTGATCATAATATTACACACACACACACACACAAGAAAAAGATAGACAAGTAAATCCAATGGAATATAAATATTTTGTTTTCCATATGTGTTGCCTTGTTCATTTAATATTTTTTACTCCCCTCTATTTTTCTTTTTTCAATAAAGGACATTTAAAATGAGAAGTACTTATGGTTGAACCTCAACTTCCATGGGATTCAATTCCTTGATTTAATTATTCATGAGTTTGCCATCAAAAATTAAATGGGAATTTTGAGGAGTTTTGCAATCTACTTTGGAAAATTGCATGACATAAGATGACCAGAAAATGTCAAGAAAACTATCACAGTTTTTCCCCTTTTGCAGAGATTCTATATTACTAACTGCCAGTAACAAGGAAATTTGACTTAATTTGTTCATCTGCACAAAACAAATAAAATCAGTTTCTCATATAACTATAGTACAAATTAAAGAAAACGTGACAATTCACTTTCTAATGTCAATAACAAGAACACCATCTTGGATGTATTGTTGGTTGTTTGGGTTTTATGGCATATCAACCTTTGTAGGCTATTTAATGCAAATCCATTTTTATACAAATGATTAGTTCTATTTTAAACAGTTCAGTTTAACATGAGTACAGTTTAATTGTCAAAAACATTTTTATTTCAAGTTATTCAATTTCGTCAAACAGTTCTAATTCAACCAATTCAGTTTAGAATAAGAATAGATTTTGTTTACACACAGTTAAATATCAAAACAATTCTATTTTAATCCAGTTTAGCATAAGTAGGCAGTTTACATGTCAAAACAGTTCTATTTCAAGCTATTTAGTTTAGCTCTTTTTGACCCATAGATAGAGCCCTCTCAGGTGCTACCACTCCAGGCCAGAGTGGACCCAGGAGCAATAGCAATGAAGGAGGGTTCTGCATTCCCCAAAGCTCCAGCATTACTGGAACCTTACCATCAGATTGTTTAGTCTCATATCTAGAGAAGGTACTTTAGTATAAAACTCAATACAGAATAATCTACCAATATAGAAAGCACAATGACATATCAGTCATACAACTTGGTCTAAGTAAAGACTAATGAGAAATTCCATTGTTATGGTAACATAAAAAGCCACTCAAATTGAACATTACTTGTGTTACAATAACAGAATTTCTTCAAAATTTCAGAAAGCTTAAAGCTTTAAAAGTGACAGAATTTAAACCAGAGATCAATATTAATGCAACAAATACAAAAACTGGGCAAATCTTATTTCATCATCATTGTTATTATTATTTGGTTCAAAATATGTTAAAATCATAACTTTAAAATTTTTATAGGTTTGGTTGGTTGTTTGGGTTTTATGGCATATCAACCTTTGTAGATTATCTAACACCAAATCCATTTTTATGCAAATAGTCAGTTCTGTTTCAAACAATTCAGTTTAGCATGAGTACACAGTTTGATTGTCAAAAACATTTCTATTTCAAGCAATTCAGTTTATTCAAACAGTTCTAATTCAGCTAGTTCAGTTTAGTGTAAATACAGATTTTCTTTACATGCAGTTAAATATCAAAACAGTTCTATATTAAACAATTCAGTTTAGTTTAAGTACAGTTTCAATGTCAAAAATAGTTCCCTTTCAAACCATTCAGTTTAGTCAAACAGTTCTAATTCAAACAATTCAGTTTAGCATAAATATCTAGTTAGTTCTATTTAACCCATAGATAGGCCCTATCAGGTGCTACCATTCCAAGCCAGAGTGGACCTGGGAGCAATTGCAATGAAGGGATGCTCCGCATTCCTCAAAGCTCCAGTATCACTGGAACCTCACCATCAGATTGTTTAGTGTCCAAGACTCGCATTGGAGAGGTCTTACTCCTCTGCAGAGGTGCAGTCAGTGTATTCTTCTGGGCAAAAGTTTTTATACATGTCTATTTTCAATCTTTTAATTCTACTACCATAATTTTAATTCCCAAGAGGAGGAACAGATACTACACTTTAATCCCAGCCCAAAGGCTGGGATTCAAGTGTAATTCTAAACAGAAGTGCTGAGGAGTGACACTGATTCTAGACCAAGTGAACAGTTATTACATTCTGTTCCTAAGTACAGCAGCTGATCTGTAGATAAATAATCACATCATTTAAAGAAAGCTTTGCTAGTATTTAAGAAAAGCCAAAAATACAGACAGGGTCAACAGAAAAATGCATATAAATTTGAATAAATATTTTAGAAAAACTTATAATTACAATAAACAAAGCAAGGAGGCAGGCTTAGATTAATGGTTATAGTCATAGGAAATGGAATCGGCAACCCAAGTTCGAATCCTATACAAGGCAGTTTGCATTTCACTTTGCCCTAATGCCTTTGAGGAAGATATGAAACCATCTGTTCTCCCTCCAGCTATGGGTACTAGGTTCATTAGACTTGGTTAGTCTAGGAGAAAGACAACTCAATTCAAATCAGCTGAACTCCACTTTACAAGAAAAAAAAAATTACTTTGTGTTACACCATGTCCATGGGGAAAGGGTTGGCTAAATAAATACAAAAAACACGAGCAAATATATGAAGCAAGAATAAAAAATATCAAAAAGTAAATTTAGCGATTAGAAGTGGAAAAATTTGCAATATATATAGAAAATATTTTTGTGGGGTATAAAATAAAGAAAGTGTACGCTAAAACATAAATGTTATTGTGAAAACTGATTACAAAAATCCACTGCATAACAAATTTGTCATTTACTAGGTTTTAGCTTAGTTTGGCACAAGGCCAAATATATGGCATGCTCACTGAAGATCAACACTGTAGGATAAAATTGAACAGATGAATTCATTCCCCAATTCAGATGTACTTTTAATACAAATACATTAAAACTGCATCTGAATAATATGATAAGTATTATATTTGGTGTTACATCATTTCAATAATAAAATCTATACATGTTGATATAAAGCCAAAATATTTATCCTGCATTAATAAATAAAATCAGCTGCAGTCAAATAAAAAGATGCTACTGAAAATTATTGATATTTATCTTTTGCCAGCTAAAAACAACATTTCCCCTCTCACACAATGCGACAAATCACTAAGACCTCATACAATGAGGCAATCATCAAGTGGATAGAAATTGCAGGATTATTTGGGATAAATTATCAAAGTTACAATTTCTGATGAATGACAACTCAGATGCACACACTGAGTACCTTTAAAAGATTTAGAGTATAATACTATAATATGACATGAACACGTGTTCAGATGTTATGCTGTCATCACCTGAGATAAATAATAGACCATTCTACTTTTATTGTAAGAGAACAAAAAGACACACTACACATGAGAGAGAGAGAGAGAGAGAGAGGAAGTCATCATACTATACATCAGATGCTTATCATCTGCAACAATAGAATGGGAGGGAGGAGGAAAAGATAGGTATCTTTTTTAAAAATCCAGTACTTATTAACAGAGCATTAAATCTCACCTGGTTAAATTAACTTTATTTACAAGTAAACAAATAAAAGTATAATTCAATAATGATGATCTATAAAATAATTTACCCCCCAAAATAAGGATACAAATGTATAATTTAAAGCTTTTGATTTTTATTTTTTTTCAAAATATGTAAAAATTTTCTTTATAAATTACTATCAACATAAGAAAAGGAATTTCCACAGGTATTGTGAATAATAAATCAATAGTTTTATATAAATACAAAAGCCAAATCACTTCTGAAATAAAATATCTCAGTTTTTTTTTGTTTTTTTAATCTTAATATTAATTTTTGGTTCAAATTATCAATTTTTAAATTTTCTGCAATACATTAATAACTTAGTTTTATAACTGAGCAATGAGAAATTCTCTCACTATAGTAACACAAAGCATGTTCATAATTCTGTAATGAAATCAAGTTGTTTGATGTACACACACACACACACCTCACATAGTATTTTATACATAAGTAAATTTGTCTTATAATAGCAACATTAGGCACTTTATCACACTGTTCTGAGAACATCAACAATAACATTAATTTAAACAAAAAACAAAACACTATGATACACACACATGTAATTTGAAAGGTGCTTTTTTAAAAATGTTTTTTTGTAAATTTCTGTATTAAATAAGAAAACTTGAAAAAAGTGGAATTTTCATTGATACTGCTAGTAATATACTATTTCATACATAAACTTTTTAAAACTTGATTTTTTTTTTTTTTAAAAGATTGTAAAATCTGTCAGTCTTAATGGATATGATTTCATGAGGTCAAGCAATAGTGAAGTACTATGCTTCTCTTATTTATGTTATTAGTCTCAATGCCTAGTTCCAATCATCCTTTAAGGTATCAACTTTTACTTAAAGCACTGTCCACTCACCTATAGGGCCTACACACACACATATATATATATATATATATATATATATATATACACACACACTCACCATGGTTTCATGTTAGTAGAATGATCAGTACTTGAGCCTGTACTGATTTTAAGAAAAATAGTTTTTATAATTGTTTGTTCATTCAACACACACACACACACGCACACACACACACATTATATATATATATTTGTTGGAATTTGTAAACTTGGCAGTTAACAACTGCTTGAATGCCATTGGCTTATTTCGGAGTTGGACCATTACTAGCTCCTTACAGCTATAAAAACAAGTCACCTGGGGCAGTCTGCCACTTTTTGCTCTCAGACTTTTTTTTTTTTTACCCACAAGCCTCCTTTTGGCTCACTAGGTTCTTGGGATTTTTGCCTTTTTTCAAGTGGGCAGTTTGGTCTAAGCCAGGTGCAGTATTGAACATTCTTATTTGGCCAGTTTGCTAGGCAGCATATTTGACCATTCAGCGGATGCAAAGCTTTCAAATCGGGTTGAGAATCATAATTTTCTACTCCTAGACCACAATGACCCAAAGAAATAAATTTAAAAGTTGTAGAGAAACCAAATAAGGATTTTGTCTATGCAGAATGACATTATGAATGTTTTGGTTCCATGTGCTTACTCATAGATAGAGTAAGCCTCTTTAAACATTTTAAAGCAGAAAGATATACGAAGCGAAATTTTGGACTTCAACAGAGACCAGTCTACAGAATGGTCAGGACAAGCTACAGAAAAAAGGAAAATATTCTACTCTAAATACACTGCATTTTTCACAGCTGATAGCAAACATTTCTGGAGCTGGTAGTGGTCCAGAAAATAAAATAAAAAAGGAACTTTGAATTCAAATACCAGGTTTGGGTATTGCATTTAAAAACTTTTAAATAACCACTCGTAAATTTACAGTCCAAAGTGAGTTAGTCTTTGTCTATTCCAATGCTACTCATTACTTTATTTTGTTACACTTGTGTTATTTTTTTCTTTTTTACCTTTATTTTTGTGGTCTAAAAGAATTAAGTGGGTTACTCAACCTGCATGAGGAAATATATGCAATGTGGGTGGTAGAATTTATTCGTAAAATTTATTTCTCCAAGAACAAATTATTTTTTGTGGGAAAACTGTTCTTTTGTTTTTAGAAACATAGTTGTCATTTTTTTTTTTTTTTACAGGTTAATAATAGTTCTGGTACAGCCCTTCCCTTTTTTTCCTACATTTCTCCCCTACTCCTCCAGACTTGGTTGACTGCAGGGTCTCTTCTGCTATTACAACCTAGGTGTAGTTCACTTTTGAAACTTATTTTTTGAACACTTGTTGATTTGGCAAAAAATTGTCTACAAAACAATGTCTGGTATACGTAAACCTTTTGTTAACCTTGTGTATGTTAGTCATATTAATTTTTTCCCAATGTGTGTGTGTGTGTGTGTGTGTGTGTGTGTGTATATATATATATATATATATATATGGGAGAGAGAGAAAAAGAGAGCAATGTGACTTTTTGTTTCCAACTTTAATTAGAATGGGAGAGTAATATCTGTGCTCCCTGTCTAGAATATAATGTCACTTTCCAGTGCTTTTATCTAGGATCAGAATGTAGAAACTGTACCCATCAAAAATTAAATTCAGTTGATGACAAAAATACTTTAAATATTGATATATCAATGCATTTGATTGCTGTTATTTTGCACTTGTGCTTTTTATGATGTATTACATTTTACACTTTGAAATAATAAATCTTTACATTTTATAGTTTTTAAAATAGACTCGAGATTTTCACAAGTATAGATACTACAACAATTCTAGGCAAAAAAGTTAGGGAGCAATACTTTTATTCAAAGCAGAGTGTACAGATAAAACAATGAACCTAAGCGGAAGTATCAATCTCTGTATAAATAATTCTGTCTTTTTTATTGGAACTCTGTATGTGTGTGTTAGTGTATAATTAAATAATTTCATTAATAGTCATTAGGTGCTAAGAATCTAAGATGATATCTTAAAAAACTAACTGAATTTCAGCAAATCAACCCTTCCTGAAAATTTTTTCATGTATCAGTTTATACATAGTATAAGATAAGTTTGCACAAAAGAAAAAAAATTGGGTTTATTTACTTATAGATGAAACTTGGAAAAAAATAAATAAATAAATAATGCACCACCTGGTACTCTGATTAATTCAGGAATGAATGCCTACATTTTCTATCATTGATATATTCAAAATTATGCATAAATGGTTTGGATACAAATCCATAAAGTCTTTCCTGATTTAATGCTAAGTAGAGAAACTAAAACAAAATCAAATCCCATGTAACCAGTTCATCAGTATACTTTGAAAATTTTTAACAAATGAAAACTTGCATTGAACAGTTATGAGATATAAGAGTGTGTGTGTGTGTGTGTGTGTGTGTGTGTGTGTGTGTGTGTGTGTGTGTGTGTACACACACACACACAAACTACATATGAAAAATCTTTTCTCAATGAAAAATGTAAATCAAAGTGATAAAAATTGTGTAGAATTTCTCATAAAGATCGCAAAAAGAATTGGACTTCTTTATTAGCTAAAATTTACGAGAATATTTTTTGGTATAAGAAATGATTTTCTCAATGATGACTAAGGATAGATAATGTACAACTTGCAAGTATTATGCAATAAAGATGCTTTGCATGGGTGAACAGAAACTAACTTGGCGCCAGTTATAAATCTTAACATCCTGAACTTATTATTATTATTATTTGTATTTCCATCAAAGATTTGTTCTTTTGTTTATCAGTTTTTTTTTGTTAAAGAAAAACAAAAAAAAAAAAACTTACCAAGTCTATCCATAAGGTATACAGTCATTTTTAATACCGAGAGAACGTGTTACAAGACCTTGATATAACTAGGCAACCACCAAAGGACGTTACTGCAATGCTCTCCTGTGAGGTTACTGAGCCAGCAGTAAGATGCCATAAGTTTTGCTTGGAACTTAAATATTTATAAGTGTTTAAGATTTTCAGAAATCATTCAATGAGTAAAGCCCAAATAAATTTTGATATTGATGCTTCAAATTTAGTCAGTAATCTTTGAAAGCTAGTTTATTTGTTTAATGTCATATCAACTCCTTATGGGCTATCTAATGCAAAAATTTGATTCATTTGGCAATGTTTGATTATAATAACAATATTTTCAAAGTTACATTGCACTTTTTTGTTAGCCAATAGTCATTTGTTTGTACACAGTTAAATGGTTTCATGTATTTCTATCCAATACTATTAATTTTCAAATAGATCTATTTCACCCATAACAGATACTACCACTCCGGGTCATAGTGAACCTAAGAGTAATGACAATGAAAGTAATCTACATTCTAGAGAGCATCCAACAAGCATCTACCTTTCAAAATTTTATATAACATTGCAATCAGAATTTGAAAGTGAAATGCATGTTAGGCATAAATAGATTTAAAAAAAATTGACTAAAAGTATTTTATGACTATTGATGACTATCTTAAAAACTATATGCAATAAAGGTAAATACAAATAGTAATTATTAATACACTTTGATTAATGGTGACTTTGTTATAAAGGTATTTTAAAATCTCTGATGGTGACATAATAACAGGATTCTACTGTATTGCAACTCTAATAATAATGTATCCATTCAAACAAAATATTGATAAAATCTAAATCTTAATATGACAGTTTACAATAAGGAATCAACATTTGACCTCTCAACATTTCAAAATTGTTGTTAAATATGCTTCTCTGATTCATCAGATAGTATTTGATTGAATTTATATATTTCAATAATTGATAAGTAATTTAAATTAAGTCTTCCAGTCACTAAAATTCAGAATTGGGCTTTTTTTGTCTTTCTTGTTTATTCATAAAATCAAATGTTTATCAGCATAGCCAAGGTTAACCATTTTTATGGAACTATCAATTATTTCAAGGCAATTTAACTTTTAGTATTTACATTGATACTGAAAATATATCACAAAAATTATCAGATATTTATCTGATTCATATATTTGGTCATTGGAACATACTTTTCAGATGTGAATACAGTTCATCCTATTTACCCAACCCCTCCGCTCGGGCAGGATATGACACAAGGTCAATTTTTAAGCGGAGTTTAACAGGTTTTAATTCAGAGTTTTCCTTCTCCTAGACTAGTTGCCTAACCAAGGCTGAAGAACCTAGTCTGTCCTACTATTTACCCATAGCTGGAGGGAGAATAACTGGATTCATACCTTTCCCAAGGGTATTAGTGCTATGTGAAATGCAATCAGTCTCGTCCAGGATTTGAACTCGTGTCGCCGTGTTCATTTCCTACGACGATAACAATTACACCACGGGCACCTGTGAATACAGTTCATCTCACTCATGACTTTCATTTATTTCAATTTTTAATACATGAGCATATGTTGATGATAGATGTGACATGATAAAAAAAATAAAAGGAAAAAGAAAAAACTTCTTTATCTTCTACTTGGACACATGGCAGAAATAGATATTTCTTCAGTACAACAGTGACTTATGGTCAAGTCAATTCAAATACACCAGTTCCTACAAGATCACAGAAATAAAACAGTAATAAGCTTGCTAAGTACAGAGATTTGTGACCCAATAGTAACAAGTACTGAAAGCAAGCTAAGTCCTTTGTGGCAAAGTAAGCAAGCTACAACAATGGCTACAGCAACACAAATGTGCCCAGAGTTATTGCTATATCTCTCTCTCTCTCACTCTCTCCACGTGGGGGGGGTCCTCATGACATGATGGCTGATGTGCTTGACTGTGACATCGTAGTGAGTATGTTCAAAATCCAGTCACACTATTACATTCAATTTCAAACAAATATTCTTGAAAATGGCATGAACCTCTTATCTTTCCAGCTATGGATTAAATAATATCACTGCTGTTCTTCAAGGATGGCTTTGGCATTAAGTGACTACAAAGGTTGATCACACACATACAGATATACATACAAAAGTATAAACATATCTGTTAATTATTTAAAAATCATGGCAGTAAAAGTTATGCAAGCAAATGCTGAAAAGTTCTCAGTCCAACCAAATGTTGAACAGTAGAATGAATTAATGAAAGTGTATGTATATTTTATAGCTCTCGGTCATTCTTTACTTAGTTGAGCCAAGAAGTTTTCAGTATACCATCATATATAAATTTGTATTACTTCTTTAATAGCTAATACAGTAAATACATCATTTTAGATTTCAATTTATGCAAAGAAATTAAGTTTTAAAAAGTTAGTCATACAGCTCTTTTGGATTTTATAACAATGAAATTCTTAAATTAACTTTTAAGGAAAAATATTTGAAAAATGCTAAGTTAAAAACTAGTCAAACTTAAAATTGATTCAACTAAACGAAAAAAATGTGAAAATAAAACAATGGAGGTAATTACCTCATCAATTTATACTAATAAAGCCAATTATTGCTAGGTTTGTTTTCTAAGTCTTATGGGCATTCAAATGGTTGGCCTCTGGGATCTGAAAGGTAATAAGACTAAATGATGAATATTCCAGGTCACCACAGGTCAATATAGGGCCAAATGAAAAAAGATACTGAGTTTACTATGAAATGTAAAAATGTATCTTGACCTTACAGAGTGAGGGTGAACAAGTTCAGGCCTCTAAGGTCATACAGAAGTATAACAACATTTTATGTATAATTTCCTTACCCATATTACAAAAATATAATGGAACTTTCTAGATGTAGAAATTTCTGAAACATTTCCTTACTTTCCATATTACACCAAAAATATATTTTTTTATACACAGATGCAGTAGCAAGCTCGACCCAAATGTATAAAAAAAAATTTCATTTCAAATAGCCGTCAATAATCAGCATGAATTTAAAGTATTATACTTACCAAAATACAACCTTTAAATTTTTTTTCTTGGACAATGACAGGTAATCCTTCAATTATTTTGTAAAGTTTAATTCTTCATAATTGACACCCTTATATTTAATCTTTGAAATGATAAAAGCAAATAGAACCAATTGTTTGTAAAAATTGAAGATATTTACCTTTAAATAAAGAAATCAGAAATTTTACAATGAATTTTTAACTGAATTTATAGCAATTTAATAAATTTCAAAGAAATAATTTCTTGCCAATTCTAAAATGTTTATTTTGAGCATAAATACTCTTTTCTTAAGAGATCAAATCAAGAAACTTAATAAGAGAATTCTACAGCATTAGGCACACATACACATATTGAACATAAAAATTTTAAGACAGCTGATAATTTATGCGATTTAGGATAAGTTAGGATAATTTAGGGTATCATTAGTAAAGGACTGATCACAAATTAGGATATTAAATTAAAGGGAAAATTCTAATAAATATCCTATTTTTTGGTACTTTAAGAATTTTCTTTAGAAAATTATGACTTTTTGACTTAAGGTACTTTAACAATAAAAGGAAAATGATTTCTAATGTATGCCTAACCCATTGAAATTTCATTTAAATTTGTGGCAATAAAATTTAAAAAATAAATTTAAAAAAAAAGGTCCGGTGTGTGTGGGGTGGTGCAAAACAGCATTTAAGAATTTTAGAACAATATAATCAGCTTACAATGCTTTTTTCAGGTCAATTATGTAATCGAATTAAAAATAAATTTTAAATAATAGTAAAAGATAAATATCTTAATAAGATTAATCTAAACTGGTAGAAACAACAGATAAGGATAATAAAAATACATTAGAAAATTATATTGCTTTAATTTTTCAAAAAAGAAAAGGAAAACAAAATAAACATGAACAGCTGCTATATCATCTGTACTAGCAGACATTTTATTGATCATTGTGTGACAAATCTCAAAGAACAATCAAACAAGTAGATAGCACCTGTTTATTCATAAAGTACTTGTTTCATGACAGGCCAAAAATTCCCACCAATCTCCCTTAGCCAATAACCAAATGATGAGCAACCTGCTATACTTGATAGAAAATAGAGATCCAGTTATTGTAAGGTAAGAGCTCTTCAGCTAGAAAACATTATTATTATAATGATAATAATTATATATATATATATATATATATATATATATTTCTTGGCAACTGTTTATTTACTCCTGCATCATTTAGTTGAAAGAAGTACAAAGAATCTCTTTAAGCATAGGGGATAAGCATCTTTGTTTTTCAACACATACCTTCTTTTTTTCTTTCTTTCAAGATGAGGCAGCACTCCACAAAAGTAAGACATATTCTTCAGTATTAAAGACATGATAGAATTTACATTATCTAACAAGCTATTATTGATAAAGTGTACACATTTATTTTTAGTGGCAAACAGAAACAATAATGGATTACAATATACACATAAATTTTCATAATAATGGTAATAATAATAATTCTTTAAAAAGTTATTTAAATATTTTTTTTTATATTCATTGGCAGTAATTTGTTTCAGCTTTAATCTGTATACTAACCATAATGGACTAATAAAACATGTAACAGGTTTACACAATTGGTTTCATATAAAGTTAGTGTTAGTCACAGGATTTAAACATTTACACAGTCATGAAAAGGTAACAAATGGAGGAATTGGCTTGTTTTGGTTTTCTAGCATATCAACTATTGTTGGTTATTTAATGCCAAATCCTGTTTCTTCATATATATTAAATATATGATTTGTAAACACATTTTTAGATACAAACAGTTAAAGGATCAAACAGTTCTATTGCTAACAATTCAGTTTAGCATAGGTCAACAAAGTTAAATGGTCCCAAGTATTGCTATCTATCACTAACAATTCAATTAAACATCAGCCATTTGTTTACACACAGTAAAATGATCAAACAGTTCTATTTCAAACAATTCATTTTAGAATAAGTTATTTGTGTGCACTCAGTTTAAATGTCAAGCAGTTCTATTTGAACCATGGATAGGACACTATCAGGTTCTACCCCTCTGGGCCAGAGTGAACCTGAGAGCAATAGCAATGAAGGAGTACTGCATTCTCCAAAGCTCCACGACTGGAGCCTCACCATCAGATGGTTTGGTGTCATATCCAGGACACCCGTTTGGTAAGTTGGGGTCTTACCTCTCTGCAGAGATCCAGTCAGTGAATTCTACAGCCCCAGTTGACTGGGCTGAGGAGAAACTGGAAATCAAGAGGAAGAACCAAGACCACGGTACAGTTAAGACTGGCTAGAATACTTAGAAGAGTTCTGAAGATCTAAGGAGACTTGCTGTCATTCAGATTCCTGTGAAAAGACCCCAATTAAAGCAGGTGTGAAAACCCACAAGGAAGGAAATGATGATGATGATGATACCACTACCACCTGACCAGGTGTTAATCAACAAAAAGAAAAGATCTTGTCAACTAGTGGATTCTGCTGTTCCAGCAGATTATAGAATGAAAATAAAAGTGAAAAGATACTTGGATCTTGCCAGAGAGCTGAAAAAGCTATGGAAAATGAAAGTGACGGTGATATAAATTATAGTTGCAGCTCTTGGAACAGTCCCCAAAAGCTTGGAAAGGGGACTGGGGACACTGGAGATTAAAAGAAGAATTGAGAGTATTCAATCCACAGCATTAAGATCAACTAGAATATTCATAAGAGTTAAGGAGGCCTGAGGAAATTTACTGTCACTCAAACTTCAACTGGGGGGGGGGACTGATTTAAGCTGGTATTAATTTACAAGTAAAATGATAATGTATATATTAAGTATCATTGCAAATAGAAAGCACATATTCACTACCTTCCCTTACTCAAGGTTTCAGGTAAGAGATTGTACTAAACAAAAAAAAAAAATAATGATGATATATATTATGATCAAATTTTTGATATATGAAACCAGCACAGCAAAAATGGCACATCATAGTGGATTTTAGCTAGTGCCAATAGCATTAAAATGCTCTAATTTAGAGAATAAAATAATTCTCAATTTAATTTACACCTTAATAGTTTACACTCACTTTGATGATGATTTAATTTCTGTTTGTTTGAATGACTGACCAAGGAAAATAAATCCAGATATAATTTTTTTTCAATTTGAAATTTTTATTGTCCCAAAATGATATCAGTAGTATTCACATGAAGTAAATGAACATTTTGACCCACCCTGATATTTATTATAATAAAACACACTGTTTATCTGTTCTATTTATCAACTCTGTTTTTATTCATGAGATCAATAGAGATCTTGTAGAGTGATCACCAAATATTTAATGAACCCTTCTTGCACCTAGAAGAAATCAAACATTAAAAGAAAAAGTGTCTCTTCAAGATTAGAAAGAATCATGTGTCTGATACAGCAATGGTACATACTCTTTGGTTAAATGGCGATTTTAATACTAATTTTAAACCCTAGTAGATAAAAGTTTTTACCCAGATTAAAATTAATATCTTAAAAGGCTGTCAGCAGTTGATAAAACTAGACAAAAAAATAAAATAATAAAATAAAACTCTGGCTGGAATTATATACATGTATATGATGCTAAACTAATTTTTATTTAATATATTACTAGTTTAGTTTCTATCAGAAATTGCAAGACTGTTTATGCATAAATTGACATTCCTGCCTAAGATTAGTGTAGTAAATATAGAAATGCAAGTTTAAAAATGAAAGAAAGAACACAAATATGATTAAGTACAGAAAATAAGAGGAGAAAAAAGAAAATAAAAGGCTGAGAGAGAGAAAGAAATTAAGTAGTGTAGTCTAATCTGTCATTACACATGAAAAAGATATATTTGAATATCTAAAATGCCTCATATTGTATAGCAAAATTTTTCCTTACTCCATAAAACCAGGTTGTATTATCACTATATATCATACTATTTGTTTGTTTTTTTCCTTTCCTTACTTTGTATATAGACATGTGTATCTACATTATACTATTAATATTTTTCTCAGACCACTGTAGGAATCGGGTTTTTTTCAATAACTCTAAGACATGGGGAATTATGGACAATTCTGCAATGCTGATCCATGACATGTTGGCAAGGAGTTTTCCAAGGTTGATTAAAATCTCTAATAAAACTAATATGAAGTATGACCAAAGCAAAACTTCACTGGCATATGACAAAGGCTGAAATAGCTATTAAGTATAGATATAAACAATTATAAACTTGACTGCCAATCATCATTCAAAAGAAAAAAGAAGAAGAAGAAGAAGAAGGTGTTTAAGGCAAGGGACAAATAATTTTGCACAATCAGACTGCAGCATTCGAGGGCTGGCATTTAATCAATCTGTGGCAAACTTCTCAAGACCACTTAATGACAGTAGAAAATAAATCTGTAGTACAGATAATTAGCTTTATAAAGTTTGCATCACTGATAAGAGCCTAATTTATTTGAAATTTGCTTATGTGTTTATATATTGAAAATATATAATTCATCATCAAGATAGCTGACTGCATAGATTCCCTTGACTCTCTTGCCATCCATCCCTATCAGTCATCACTCAAGATGACATCCAGTATCCACAGAGCTGATTAATCTTTTTGTCTTAATACTTCTAACAAAGATAGCTGGCAGGCTGGCTTTATGGCATGTCAACTCTTATTGGGTTATTTAATGCCAAAGCCATTTTTTTTACAAGCAATTATATGCTTTCAAATAACTAATAA
The DNA here is from genome assembly GCA_963585895.1 of Sepioteuthis lessoniana. NCBI lineage: Eukaryota > Metazoa > Mollusca > Cephalopoda > Myopsida > Loliginidae > Sepioteuthis > Sepioteuthis lessoniana. Next base: position 57,631 of record CAUZXS010006732.1, on the reverse strand, counting down.
TCATTTCTAAAGAATTATAACTTCAAGTACCTACTATTAATACAAAAAATTTGCACACAGCCATATTATTTCAAGTATTCTTATCCAATACTTATTTGTACTCAATTATACAGTTTCACATTTGCGGTGTAATGGTTACTGTTGTAGGAAATGGACATGGTGATCAGAGTTCAAATCCTGGACCAAGCTGTTAACATTTCACATTACACTAATACACTTGGGAACGGTATGAATCCAATTCTCCCCCTTCTCGCTATGAGTAAATAGTAGGGCAGACTTGGCTCTTTCAGCTTAGTATTGCAACCTGTGTAGGAGAAAGAAAACTCTGAATTTAAACTTGTTAAACTCTGCTTTAAAACAGGCCTTGTGTTGCATCCTGCTCATGCAGAAGGGTTGGTACATACATACATTTTAAGTAACAATTCCGATTTAATATTATTAATTTATTTGCAAGCAGTTATATTGTTTCAAGTAGTCTTATCCAATACTAATGACTCATAAACAGATCTACTTGACCCAAAGATAGGACCCTACCAGTTATTACTTCATCAGATGAGAGTGGATGAGGTATAATAGCAATGAAGAGGTGACTCCACACTTGGCAGAGCTTCAAGAAATAGAGCCTCATCACCAGATTCACTTTCGTGTCATACACAGGACAACCTCTTTTTTTGAAGACAGGGCTCAGAATGAAACTAGGAATAATGGCAAGGAAGAGGTGACTCCAGACCCTTCAGAGTTCCAGAACAACTTCCAGATGCCGTTTATTGTCATACCAAGGAACCCCCACCAGCTTTTTTGAGTGGGAGGGTCAAACCTCACTAAAGAATGCAAGTGACATATTCTAAGCCTAACTGACACAGTGTTCTAGATTGATAGCTCAAAACTGAAGTTATCAACAAAATTTTCCTAATTCAGCATTACTAATATATTTATAAACAAAGTACAAAAAATATACAAATAAGCAGAATTTTGTTTTTTAATTAAATATAAGAAGAAAAAAAATCAAACTGGAATCAATATCACTATTAATTATAGCATATAATCTATCGAACTTGGAAATCAAGAGAAAAAGATCCACTAATCAATTGGGTGAAAATTCCTAATCATAATTCATAGCTTATTCAAGAATATGCGTAACTAATGAAAATGTTGCACAGAAACAAGCAAATGATTATAAACATTGCATCTTCTAAACCAGTCATGTATGACTTCCATTAACTAACTTACTAACAACATCTTCAGGCTCCTAATTGGAAATTTATTTTTCCAGACAGTTACGTTTATTCTTTAGTACTATTCTGTGCTGTAATTAAATATGGGAGGGAAAAAAATTAAATTTAAAAATCAATATCAATCAAGGAAATGATTATTTGATTACAATTCGATTTTTCAAGCATATGCACACCCATTAAATAAATTTAATTAATATATATATATATATATATATATATATATATATATATATACACACACACACATACTAACTCATACATATACTTTGGTAGAATTTGTATGGTATGGGCTATAACATAGATAATCTTTCCTATATAGAAAGGAAAAAGGAAGATGAGTTGATAATTCAATTTTGAAAATGTAGATGGTGTAATGGTTATCAGTTTGAAAATTAAACCAACTTGCAGAGTTCAAATACCAGTCATGCTCTTTTCATCCACCTTGGACTGAGGCTCTTGAGAAATATATGAATCCACTTTTCCATTCTTGTTAAGGGTGAAGTCATGTAGCAGACTGGGCTCTCAATCTTTAGGGTGTCTTAGGTATGACACTAAACTGCATCTGATGACGAGGCTTCAATTCTTGACATCTGGGGAATGCTCTTTCATTTCCATAATCATATTTACCAACCCCTCCGCTCGGGCAGGATATGACACAAGGTCAATTTTTAAGCGGAGTTTAACAGGTTTCAATTCAGAGTTTTCCTTCTCCTAGACTAGTTGCCTCACCAAGGCTGAAGAACCCAGTCTGTCCTATTATTTACCCATAGCTGGAGGGAGAATAATTGGATTCATACCTTTCCCAAGGGTATTAGTGCGATGTGAAATGCAATTGGTCTCGTCCAGGATTTGAACTTGTATCACCGTGTCCATTTCCTATGACGATAATCATTACACCATGGGCACCTCCATTTCCATAATTCTCAGGTCCACTCTGACCTGGAGTGATAGTATTTGTTTTGGTGCCATCCACAGGTCAAATAGATCTATTTAAAAATTATCGTTTGATAGGACCCGTGTGCAAAAAAAATACTTAAGAAACAATTACACAAAAAATACAAATATGAATATAAAATAAATACAATTCCCTAATCTCTAGAAATAAAATAACCCTAGACTGGTTGACATCCCATCCAAATCAATCAATTCATTGATCTAGCTTTGGTGAGCAATCAGCCTAGGAGAACAACAACTTTGAATTCAAACTGAGAAACACAAAAAGAAACCATTCTTCCATAAACAGGCATGCTCCTTCAGTTTACAGTAAAGAGTTATGATTGCCCAACTTCTGGAAGGACATGGCACCCTCCATTTCAATTAAGTATTGGCATGTATAAATATATTTTGGACTTACATAAAACAATCTAAGAACACAAAAACCAATAACAGACAGGCGTAAACTTCAGCAAACAAATAATCATAAAGAGGAAAAGTAAAATAGAAAATAAAAATCAATATTATTGATCGAATAAATTTGCAAAAATTCAAAGCATTAATGATTTAAGTTCAAAAACATTGTTTTTGATCTTACGAAGTGCAGTTAGAAAATTCAAGACAAATGCTTGGTGCATAGCTACTGATAATGAACTCTGTTCATCCAACTTGTGTGTGTGTGTGTGTGTGTGTGTATATATATATATATATATATATATACACACACACACACACACCAAAAAAAAAAAAACTCCTTTACTCAGATTTATTGACTATAAAATTGATATGGAGCCCTGAATCTTTGCTTCAGAAGAGGTGAGTCACCAATTGAGGAAAAAAGAGCGAGAGATGTTGATAGCTTTCAAATATTGGCCCACTAACAAGTAGTCAGCTAATGTATTTGGGAATATCTAGTTTGCATTTTTTTTTCATTCCTTCCTTCCTTTCTTGTCTCCATCTCAAAAAAAGAGAGAGAGAAAGAGAGAATACAATGTGGGTGTGAATCTGCAAATGCAGGCATTCTTGAACTCCTGGCGCTATCAGAATCAGCAGACATTGAAGGCTCTTCTCCATTTTTGTGCAGGCACACATACTTCAACTATGACCAGCTGTGCATAAAGAGAAGACAGTTCAATTGCAAAAAATTATTATGAATCAACTTGAGCTATTGATCAACTAACGACAAAAAGGAGATTCCTAAGCATCCCTGCATGTTCTGCAGACAGACCGAATGAATGAAAAGGAAAAAAAAGATAGAAAATAAAACCAATTCTTTAGACATGTGCCTTCTGGTAACCTTAGCTAATATTGTACAAAATTGTTTTTCTATCTTCTTGAATAAAATGTTACCAATTTCAAAGGTAAATTGCAAATTTTCAAGTTCTTAATCTTAAAATTCTATGATCCAAACAGTTTTTATTTACTAATAAAAAATTGATTATCAAAAATTTAGTACTGATCCATACTTTATGCAATTATTTCGAGTAAAAATTAACCAGTTTACCATGGGATATACTTTGAATATGTACTGTAAATATTTGTGTATAATATGCATCCCCTGACTTTCAGCAACAAAATTCTGCAATTTAAACTAAATCTAATATATGTTAAAGTTTTAATCCCTTTTGTATTGACTAAAAATATGAATTTATATAGTTTATATAATGCTTCAAAACAAAATTTATATAGTGTTTAGAGCAAAGGCAAAAACGTTCATATAAAAATATTATAAACTTTCAGTGTAAATAATTTTACAACTAAAGAAACAAATTTTAAACAAACAAGCATTCTACTGACTATTTCTCTGTAGTTAGTTTGGACCTTAGATATAATGTACTTTTGGTCAGGCTGTCCTGAATATGGCAATGCATGGGGCCAAAATAAAGGTAATATTTAGTTCATGTGTATAATATGAACACCCATTTTTTGGTTTAAAAATTTGGCAAAGGTAATTTACACAAATAATTACAGGACTCAGACTGCACTAACATGTGTGTTAGTAGAAAAGATGTATTATATGCCATTGTCTAGAAGATTTTCTTTCAAAATTTGCTCATCAAGTATACCATCAATATTTCAGCTAAGGCCTCCCATTAACTGCTATGTTTTCAATTTTTTTAAACCAAATTTTCTACAATTTTTTTTAGAACCCAATTTTTTAAGCCCCTTATACATCATTAAATCTACATACCTCAAAAAAATCAAACTGGATACTTTTACTAGTTACATACTTTGTAGTTAGGACTTGCAAAATATCCTGTACTCATAGAAATAAGCTCAATAGATCATCAACTTTTAAGTACCTAAATCTGTGAACTGTCATTAATCGTGTTTATATTTGCAAGTGTTTTCATCTATTTGCTTGAGGAATGTTATTAGTCACTTGTGGTTGGTCATTAAAATTTTTCAGCAGAGAATTTGTGGCTTATAGTATTCAAATTTCATTGATAATCATGGGTATCCAATAGTGGGTGCCCACAGGTCATTTACTGTGTCCTGGGTAGAGTGTTCTTAGGGTGAGAAATCATCCAGTGGGTTGTGTTCCTGTACACTACAAATGGCAGCAAGTGCAAAACCTGCTCCCCTGGTGGAATGTTTATCATGTAAATGAGTTGCAAGTGAGAGATCTTTTGAATATATTCTTTCACACCTTTCCTCTCAGGAAAACTGGCAGTGAATGTCTATATCTGTAAGTATGATGTTTAGGTAAACATCTAATTTATCATATGAACAAGTATTTCCCAGTTTTCTTTATCTGAGAAACCCACTGTCAATATAGGTATTCACTATACCAGCTTTTCTATTTACTTATATAAACATCTACATCTCTTTAATGAGACAGATATGAAAATGCAAGTTTATGAAGAAATTTTGTATATTCATACATTTGAATAACAAAATTTATAATACTAATAATTCTTACAACTATTTTACATACAGGTTGGAAAATAGCAATTATTAAAAATGAATAAAAGAACAGAGCCACATTTATAAGTTTAGAATAATCATTCAAATTTAAAAGGTTTTGTTTTTTGATTTATTTATGACACGCTCCTACCATATCTACATAATATCTGGATTACTGAAGATGCCTGCAGGTTCATTCTGAGATCTCATATGCCCTTCCCCCCACTGAAAAAAAATTCAAAATTAATCAATAATTTGTATAAATATTTATTTTGGAATATAATATTTGGAAAGGTAGAATCATCCTAAATTCAGAAAAATGAAAGTTGGAAAAAAAAAGTTTACAAGTTTTTTGTTGTTTTTTTTTGGCGGTTGTGGGGGGGGGGGCTAAGTAACCATTGAGATAAAAATTCCTTCTGCAATCTTTACACTTGACTCAAACAGAGAAGGTCTAATTGCATATAGGGAGGATTGTTTGGTTGGTTTTTATGGAATATCAACCTTTGTAGGTTATTTAACACCAAATCCATTTTTATGTAAATAGCCAGCTCTATTTCAAACAATTCAGTTTAGCATGAATACATAGTTTAATTGTCAAAACATTTCTAATTCGGCTAATTCAGTTTAGTATAAGTATAGATTTTGTTTACATACAGTTAAATGCCAAAACAGTTCTATATTAAACAGTTCAATTTAGTGTAAGTACAGTTTCAATGTCAAAAACAGTTCTATTTCAAACAATTCAGTTTAGCATAAGCATACTGTTTAAATGTAAGTACAGTTTAATTGTCAAAAACAGTTCTATTTAAGCTATTCAGTTTAGTCAAACAGTTCTAATTAAAACAATTGTTTAGCATAAGTATGCAGTTAGTTCTATTCAACCCATAGATAGGGCCCTATCAGGTGCTACCATTCCATGCCAGAGTGGACCTGGGAGCAATGGCAATAAAGGAGTACTCCGCATTCCCCAAAGCTCCAGCACCACTGGAACCTAATCATCAGATTGTTTAGTGTCATATCCAGGACACTAGTTGGGGGGGGGGTCTTACCCCTCTGCAGAGAAGTAGTCGGTGTATTCTACAGCCCCAGCCAACTGGGCAACATCTAGAGAGGGAGAAAATCATCTAATGATTATCAAGACATTGGGTAAACAGTGTCAAACAGATACCCTTTTACAGTGAGGAGGATACTAAGACAGAGATTGAGAAACAGATCTCTATCAAAAATCAATCTGAGCAAGAACTCCTAATATAATTTTCAACTTTTTCAGGGATAACCCTAACAATTCCAGAAAGTTTAGCTGAAATCTAGCAAAAAAATCCCAGAACCTTTACAACATTTGGTGAATTATTATATGATTTTAAGAATTTGACACACACACACACAAAAACTAAGGCATTCTTAATATAACAGTTATTGTCATAGGAAATGAAATTAGCAACCCGAGTTGAAATCCAAGACAAAGCTTTTTGAATTTCATTTTATACTAATGCCCTCAGGAAAGGCATGAATCAATCTGTTCTACCCCCAGCTATGAGTAAATAGTAAGACAAACTGGGTTCTTTAGCTTTGGTAAGGCAACCAGTATAGGAGAAAGAAAATTCAAACCAGCTGTAATTTGTTAAAAAAAAATTGACCATGTATTGCATCCTGGTGATGGCAGATAAAATGAGTAAATACATACAAACTGATTTTCAAGAAAATCAAAACTTTTAAGACCAGAAAATACATAAAATCTAAAATGTTTATAGGATGATGATGTTTTACTATAGGGACATAGTTTTACTACTTGGGGTAATACCAGGTTTGATCGTTTTGGACCAATCATACTTCAGTTGAACTCATGAGATGCTGGTAAATTTCAGAGGGCTTTCATCACAAGCATAAGGAAAAGAAAACACAGAGCATAACAACTTCTATAATACTAAGCAATAGAACTGGTTTTGTTTGGTTTTATTGTACATCAACCATTGTAAGTCATTCATACCAAATCCATTTTAAAATATAAACAGTTCTATTTCAAACAATTCAGTTTAGCATAAGTCCAGTTTCATTGTCAAAAACATATCTATTTCAAGCTATTCAGTTTAGCCTAATTACAGTTTCTATGTCAAAAACTGTTTAATTTCAAACAACTCAGTTTAGCATAAGCATGCAGTTTAAATATCAAAACAGTTCTATTTCAAGTAATTCAATTTAGCATGAGTAAGCATTTTAGTTCTATTTGACCTATAGATAGGACCCTATCAGGTGCTACCACTCCAGGCCAGAGTGCACCTGGGAGCAATGGCAATGAAGAGGTACTTCGCATTCCCTGAAGCGACAACATAACTGGAACCTCACCATCAGATTGTTTAGGGTTATTACAGGACACTCATTGTGGAGGTGGGGTCTAACCCCTCAGCAGAAAAGCAGTTGGTGTATTCTACAGCCCCAGTTGACTAGGCAAGCAAGAGAACTTGTTATATTTATATAAAGAGATTTTTCCTCAGCTTTGTAAGCTGTAATTTGTGCCAGAATACATAGCAGAAACAACTTCTAAAACATCGTAAGATAGGTTTTACATTAAATTGCTTTTATTATAATTTTATGTTATTTTTGGCTATATCAATCCTGAAGATATGCACTTTTTTTAAAGGTGCTTTAAGAAAGAAAAAAAAAAGAGGACACAGGAAACCTTAGAGGCAATGAACCATTTAAAGTTTTAAAATTTCACAATCTGTTTGGGATCAAAACTTCTAATTTATAACAAATAGTCCAGATGACAAGTGTGGTAAGGGTAATCTGAAACCAAACCTTTTTTTTAGACCTAATTTTTCTGACACAGGTATCATTAAAAAAAAATCTATTTATTGGCCAGGTTTTGGGTTACCCTTCCAAACTTGTAACCTAGGCTAAAATCAAAGTTCTGGAAGTTAAAAAGAAGTTGAACTTTCTTCAAATTTAAAAATTAAGACAGAAATTAAACAAAGTTTGTTTGTTTTTTTTAAATTTGGTTTCAAATTTCTTTTTAGCTAATTTTGAAATGTTCTATTTCAAGAACTTGAACAGTTTCATCTCAGAAAGCTTCATAGATATTTATTTTTACAAAATGAAAACTGTCAAGATTTCCTTTTTCATACTTCCAAAGCTTATTAAATAATTTTAAAGAAATCAAAATGATCTTAACATAGCCAATAATTTTTAACCTATTTAGATATCAGGAAAAATTAAAAAGATATTATTAGAATCTTTTCGAAGTTTATAGATAAATATAAACAGTGATGCAAATCTATCATTAAAAAATTGAAGAAAAAAAGAAAGAAAAAAAGCTTTTTATTTTTAAACACAACTTCAAGGTAAACAAATTCAGATCACTTTTATCACAGGACACAAATGAAAAAGAGCAAAATGCTGTAGTTTAATTTTAAACTAGGAAAATTCAATGTGCAACAAATATATAAACCAAATGAATCATTTCTCTTGGTGCATAAAATTGAAATACTGCAAATTAAAAATTAGTATGAAAATTAAGAACAATGATGGAAATAAATGAGAAAATTCAGTAAAAAAAAATCTATATAAGTTACATAATATCAAGTAACATTTCTCATTTAAAGTTTAAAAAAAAAAAAAAAATTCATTGATTCATACTTTAAAAATTTTTTGTTCTTTTTACAATGCAAGAAATTTTATCTGCATCTTAGAAAAGAGAATGGTTATTATCAGTTTGAACTGCCAGAAAGTTATTTTTGCATGCAGTTCATTTTGTTTTTGCATTTTCCTAAAGTAATTTGAGAAGAATAAATAACAATGTTACAGGCAAAGTGTAAAACCTAGGCATTCTACTGAATGCCTATCTCAAACATTTGAAGATAGGCAATATAAAGGGAAAAAAAACTTTCAGAGTTTTTTTTTGTTTTTTTTTTAAGCAACCATTTAGTTTCAAATAACTAATGGTAATCATTCACAAATAATTATAGCTTCAAGTAACTATTCTTGATACTGATAATTTATACACAATTATAATTTCAAGTAACTATTCTTATTTCATATTCATTTAACAAAGTTATATGGTTTCAAGTGTTTCTATCTAATACTAATAATTTCCAGTTTTATGGTTTTAAATATTTCAAGCAATTACATGGTATCAAAAAAACAAATAATAACCAGACATTTGTCTCTGCCTCCCACCAGGACTGGACACAAGGTCAATGACCTGAAGATCAATTATAGTAGGAGTTAGGGGAGGGGAAGGTCATCAACCCACTTAGTGCAATGTGGGCCTGATGAGCCTAGCTGAACTTGGACCCAAATCTAGGTCTAGGCACATGCCAGATTATAGCTTAAACTGGACAGCAAGATCCAGTGCTATACAAGGGTGACAAAGGTGTCAATGTTGCAGCTCGCCTACCCAAAGGCAGCCCAGCCAAAGCTGAGGTGGGGGGGGTGCTTTGGCCTCAAATCTGTCATGGAGCATTAACTGACAAGCACAGATGCCAGACTGAACAGTCAGGGAGAATACCCCTCAAATAACAAATAATAACCCCTTGTAAACAATTACAGCTTAAAGTAAATATTTTTAATAATATTGTACACAGTTAAATGGTTTTAAGTATTCCTATCTAACAGACATAATTTTGAAATGGATCTATTTGACCCATACATGGTATTATCACTCTAAAGCAGAGTGCACCGGGCAGTAATGGCAATGAAAGGGTACTTCACACTCTAGAGTTCCAGAACAGGAGTCATCACTGAATGCAGTTTCGATTCTTACTCAGGATGCTCTTTTAATCCTGGTTTTATGGTATATCAACCCTTCTAGGTTATTTAATGCCGAATCCTGGTTTTATACATGTACTGAATATAATTCATAAACAAATAGTTTATAGGTAACAATTTTTAAGTGAACCATAACTCATTTGTTTGCACACACAGTTTATACTACTATGAAAAATATGGAGGGGCTTTTAGCATAACATTATCATAGTAGGAAATGGAATCAGGGACTCAAGTTCAAATGCTGGACAATGCATTTCAGTTTGCACTAATGCGAAAATCAATCTTTATTCCCCTCCAGCTCCAGCTATGAGAAAATAGTAGGGCAGACTGGGTTCTTTAGCTTTGCTATGTAATGCTAATAGTTCAACAGTGACTTGGTTGTGTTAACATTTTGAGTATAGAAAATTATCAAATATTTCTATGTGATTCATAGATGGGACCCTAACAGGTACTACCATTCAAGGTCAAAGTGAACATGGGAGTAATAGCAATGAAGGAGTACATTACATTCTTAAAGACTTCAGGACTTGAGTCTCGCATGAGATTGCTTTAGTATCATATGAGATACTCTTACTCCCTAATAGAGATGCAGTGGACTTATTTTACAACCCCAGCCTTCTGGGTTTTGGTAATGAGGGAAATGACCAAACTACAACAAAAAAGTTATCTCCCTACTATAGGCCAACTGTTTTTTGAGGATTTTTTCTCTATTTTTGTTCATGTGCCTATTCTCTTTCTTTTTGTCATTTTGTTTCAGTATTATTCAAGATTACAATACAACAGATCTTTCCATTTAACATCTTAAAACTAGTAAATCTGCATACGTAATGAAGTTAATTTTTTATGCCGATCATAACCCTAACAGCAATAGTAACAGAATACTCAAAGGACACAATGTTCATTGATATCTTTCATCTACTTTAGGTGCCAGATATAAGTTCACTAATAAAAATGTTATATTTCACAGATTTCATTTTTTTTCAGAGACCAACCTAAGCAAATTATTATATCATATAGCCACACACACACACACACACAAAAAGTTAAACATTCTAGTAAAATCTTAAGTATATAAAATCAGAATGAAATAAGCTTATATAATACTATTCTAAAAAATGCCATTGTTTTACACACTATGCCTGTAATATCGTTTGGTGTATTTTCGGAGTTTTTTTGCCTTTTCAATTTCAATTACTTAAAATGTGACATCCAAAAAAATTATGTCAAAAACAAACTACAAGCAAAAACTGCTTTGTGGCAGTAGAGAAAAACTTGACAGAAATTGCCATTTCCCAAGAAAATGTGGAAAGGGTAGAAAAGGTCTGAAACAAAGCTGAATCAGACTGAATAGAACTCAGGAAGTGACCTCATAACAATGACACCTAACATGAGATTTTACAGGAAATTGTTTCAGTTGAGTCCCTGTGGAAAATTAGAAGGGGACAATTGATATTCCAAAAGGTCCTTACAATGCCTGAGAAGCTTTCTGAGTAACCTTTTGTTTCCAGTTCTGGTCAGACCAAATTAATACATTGTTTCAAAATGAACAACACCCCTTTGAAGATATTAACAGCTATATATGATTACAAAGTCACAGTTTCAAACATTGTACCCATGGGAAGAAAATGTATACCAAACAAAAAAAAAACAAAAAAAAAAAACCAAAGTCATTAGAATGAAGGATATCCTTTCCTGGCCTAATTGTTATTATGCTGTACATATGAAATGAAAGCATAGTATATCAAATGGTTCTTTATGCCCAATTTATTTCATCTATGTGTCATAGAATCTTATGAACAATAAAAGAAGTATAGGAAAAATAAACGGCAGTTACATTAAGATAATGTATTAAAGACTTAAAATTATTATAGTAACTTATTAGAATCAGCATAGAACCCATCAAAAATGAAGATTATTCATGGATTTGCACTTGTGCCTAGGATCAGAGGATCAAAGAACTGAGCAAAAATTTCAAAAGTTGCTCTCAGGCATTTCTGTCTTAAATTAGAGTGTAGTATCTGTGTGTTCTGCCTATTTACAAGTTAATTTTATCATGGTTTTCACACAGCAAAACACTGGTGTAGTGATTGTCATTTGTTCTCCAAATCAGACATTCAAATTTGGGAAGGATTCATTTTTTTTATATCTCTTTGTTTGGGTATCATAAAAATTATAGACAGAAATACAAAGAAATACATAGAAAAAGCTGTACTGGTCCATATTATATGCTATTTCTGTCTCATAATTGTGGTTATATTTCTATATAAATTTCAAACACTAAAGTAACAACTTTCATGGGACAGTGGTAGTAATATTCAAAATATACCAATAAGCAAAGACTAATATAAAACTTGCATTCTCTCCATCTCTCCCCACCCACAAAAAAATGTCTCTCAAAATCTTCTAGCTTTTATATCTAAAACAGATATATACACTAAAATATACAAATATACCTTTTTTTTTTTGTCCTTTTACTTGCTGATATACTTTTAAGTCTTATATGTCATAACTTTTTCTCAAACAAAATTCCAACAGCAATTAAAAAATATATTTTAAGGAATGATAGAAATCCCATTCATTGTTCATTCATATTTACATTTTTTTTTTGTGTGTGTAGTTATTTTTTTAAAGATTTTTTTTGCACAATCCTAGTAAATATGAAGAATTTTTAAACATATCTATTTGACTCATAGATGGGATCTTAACAGTTACTACCAATTCAGGTCAGAGAAGACCTGAGAGTAATACCAATGAAGGGGTACTCTATACTCTCTAGATCTCCAAAACTATAGCCTCACCATCAGATGTGATTTAGTGTCATACCCAGAACACCTCTTTTTAGGAGTTTTTACCTCTCTTCAGGAGATTCAGGCAGTCTATTCTAAGTCCTGTGAAAGAGTCTAAGGAAAGGTTTACACCAAACAAGAGTTAAAAGAGCATAATAAATAAGTTTGCATCTTTGCTATCAGAAGGCAATTAAGCTAAAAAGATTTAACCACAGTCGGAAGAGAACCAGAGCTGCAAGCAACCCAGGATAAATCTGGCTTTAAGGAAAGAAAAAAAAAAAAGAAAAAAAAGTAAAATCACAAATTTCTCTTCAGTAGCAACACCATTTTGTTTCAATTTACACCTCAACTAAAATAAAATAATTCATGAGCTTGGAATTTCACATTCTACTTTGAAAAATAAGAATTAAAAATAATAAGCAATTAGGCTCTAGAGTGTTTAAAATAAAATTTTAAAAGAGGAGTTTTTTTATCACCATTTTCATAAGATTTTCACCAATCATAGGTTTTCTTATAAATAGAAGTAATTTCTAACATGGTTTGGGAGAGAGGACATTATCTAATCGCATAAGTTTTAGATGATTTTTATATCCACTTATAACCAAAGTTGATTTTTTTGTTTGATTTTAGTTTTTTTTTGTTTACTGGTTTATCAATACCCAACTATATTCTCTTTTGAAGCAGATCTAATCTAAATACTCCTGTAAAGTAAAACTAAACAGAAACAGAATCATCCTCATCGAATACACTTAACCTATTTTGAATTAACAAAAGTAAATTTACAAACAATATCAATAATAAAACCTGAAATTAACCGTGTGTGTATATATATATATATATATATATAACTGTTAAGGAATGTGTCCTCTATAGAAGGTCAAATGGTTTGATGTGTAGCTACCAAATTTGGTATGCATACTTGGATCCAGGATAAGTTTAAACAATCTATTTTGATTCCTAACAGAGAAAGAGTAATGGCAATAGGTTTTATGGCATATCAACCATTGTAGGTTATTCAATGCCAAATCCATTTTTATACATATAAACAGTTCTATTTCAAACAATTCACTTTAGCATAAGCACAGTTTAGTTCTATTTGACCCATAGATAGGACTATCAGATGCTACTACCCAGGACCACAGTGAAGTAATATAACAGTCAAGTGTTATATATATATATATATATGTGTGTGTGTGTGTGTGTGTGTGTGTGTGTGTGTGTGTGTGTGTGTGAGGGGTGGGGAGGAATTTCTTTATTCAGAATTAAGTAGTTCTTTAAACTAGTAATGTAAAATGATTACATAACATTAGTGATTAATTAGGACTAACTATTCAGCCAAAAAATTGAAGTGTTTGCATTGATAAATCTTTCAGCATATTGTCACCAAGTGAAATTTTTAAAAAAATCTATTTCTCTACAAAACTCCATCAAATTTTCCACAAGAAAATATTAACTTCTTAAGATACTGGAGGAGAAAAAAATCATTGGTAAATCACAAATTTAGAGAATTTTCAGCTATGAAAATTAATCTTTTATCATAACAATTAGTGTTTCTAACTGTTCAGTGTGAATTTTTAATGGATAAGAGTCTCACAAAAATAAAAATAGATTATCTTTTAAAGAACAGATCACAACATTTTACATTTTCAGCAATTTTTCTACCAAGAGTTCAGGGTCAGGTGTGGACACTGATGGGGGAGGGTTCTAAAGATTAATCTATGTGACTAATTTTTAAATTTTGATCTCTCCCTGGCGTAAATGAGTACTTTGGCTAGTGTTGTTATTATTGTTTTATTAAATTATCATCCTCTTCATAAACACAGAAGGGTTTCTCACACATTTTTCTACACAAGACCTACTTCATTCTCTTTTTTGCAAGTCTTTCCACTTTAAGTAAAGATAGTTTTGTGACTTCTCTTCTTAGATCACTCTATGGTCATCACCTGGGTCTTCTGATGGTAGTTGTTCTTGTATAAATAGTTGACATAGCTGACATTATCTTTGCATACCATGTAATCAAACCACTTCAATATTTTCTTCTTTGATAATGTCAATGATTTGATATTCCAAGGTCACTCCTTATATTGTCCATTTTGATGTGATTCATTCAAGAAAATCCCACTATAGCCCAAAGGTAATCCTTCTCAAATACACTCAGTTTTCTGTTATCTTCTTCCTTTAAAGTTTCTCTAGCATGTGTAGCTATTGGAAATATTAGTGCATCGTAGAGACAAACCTTGATTGCCTTTGAAAGATCTCTTCATTTCCATATTTTTTCCTTAGGTCTATTGAAGGTTGAAGAAACTAGATCTATGCTTACATCCGATGAGCTTCCTGGTACCATTGATCCCAGAAATGTGAATTCATTGACCTTTACCACTATACTATCATTCACAGTGATGTCATCATTATCACTAAAGATTATCTTGCACTTTTGAGCATGACTTTTCTAGTTCAGTGGACAGTTTCAGGTTCTCAAGAAGTAGTAATAGTATATATATAAGTAAGTTTGTGACTGTAGTTGAGAGCAACTGGAAGGCTCTCTTTTCAATAGCTACTACAATGAGATGTAGAGAAGGACACTACTCCTTTCCTTGGATGTTCCACTTACTCATAATCTGTACCTTATAATGCTCAGTGTTAAGCAAGGAGGCATCACATACTATTTTTTGAGCCTTTGGTATGACTCAACCTGAGATTGAACCTCAGTCTTCTGAACCATTGGCGAACACTTTACCCACTCTGCCAATGGGCCAGTATAGTAGTTTATATGTATGTTTGTGTATTTGAACAACAGATTCTCTTGTAGGTATATTTTATTGAAAATGACTGACAAGGGTTTTGTGTTTTTTACTCAAATTTTCTAATTGGCAAAGGAGATGTTGTAATTGTGGTTGTTGTCAGTTGATCAACAGTTCAAAGTCTCAGTGTAGTCTAAGTACAGGTACTCTTGATCATCTTTGATCATTGTTAAGGATGTGAGTACTCCTGTGTTGTGAAGTGCTGAATTTATTCTGTGCCCAAGTGATTTTTGAATGGGCATGTCGACTATGTGCGAGTGATCCCATGAGTGAATATGTAGACAATTGATGCTAGTTTAAAAGTTTAAAGATAACAGTTAAGGCGCTAAGGATCACATGACTGTGACTCCACTTGGATTATAGAACTTTGCATCCGTATCAGATGCATTTCAGAAATCGCACTCTCAAGGTAAAAGATTCTGATTAATGTGGGATGTCTATTATTTTATAAGTGTTACTTCTAATACTCTGTACCACTAAGTCAAATACTAAATCCTTGTTTGTTATTTTCCATACACACATGCATATATATATATGTGTGTGTGTGTGTGTGTGTATAGAAAAAGGAAACGAGTGAAAAATAGAGATTGGTATAGTTTTGATGATTTGTCTATTGTTTGTTAGTCTTGTTTATTTTTATGTCAATGCATTTTGAGATCAATTTTTTTTTTAATACAAAAAACATTCTATTAAAATTCTTTTAAGTGAGAGGAATAAAATAACTATAACAGAAAAATCTTCGTTTCAGTAGGAAGTCATCCTCAAGGCAAAAGAATGTTTCTTGAAGTTGAAATGTGGTGGCATGAAAATAAATAAAAACAAACCAACAAATCATCAAAACTACAAAGATATATATTTTTCGTTTGTTTCCTTCTCCATATATTGTCTGATTCATTTCATTCCTTCTCACCAAGGGGGTTGAACACTCTGGCAAAGGAATTTATGGCTGCAACTTGCATAATACAAAGCTCTTCAAAGGAATTGAGCTGAGCACTTTGGTATCCTGTAAGGCAAAAATGTAAACAAACAAAAGCAACTACATGATGCCTAATAATCCCCAAGCTGATATGGTTCGCTTGTTGGCTGAGCAGAATGATACTAAGTCTAATATAAAATTGGGCAGGTTTCAATCCCATCCTACATGTCTAGCCACACAGAAGAGTTGTGATACAACAAAACAGTCTGTGGATGACTATATATATATATAACTCACACATTAAAACAAAACTCAAAATTTTAAAAATCAGTTTAAACACCTAAAAGAATACTGTTTTGTCCAACCTATAAAACTATACCAAAGAGATCTTGGAAAAAAATTTAAAAAGAAAATTCACTGCTTAGACTGTTCTTGCCACACCCATAGACTATTGCATAAAATGTTCACACCTGAATATGTGAAGAGTAGACACTTGCTTAAAGAGATTTATTCTTATTCCTGTGTCAGGCACACCTAGAAAAATATCATGGCAAAGTAGAATCTAAAAGAAAGAAAAAAAAAATTTTTTAAGTCCTCTTTACAGATGGCCCTCCCAGTATAGATGGGATAGACAAAAGCAATTTGTAACAAGGCACATGGGTTATTTCTAAGGGACTCAAGTAGGGGAAAGAAAATTCAGTGGTTATTTGAGATATATGGGAGGGGAGGGTTTAAAGCTCTAAAACAAGCAGATGAAATTAGTGGATGGCAGTGGGGACTGTTATCACACTTAAAATCTACTCCAGAAAGTTTTATAAGATAAAACCATTATAAACTAAGGTTATCAAGTAAAACCCTGACTGACATCAGGAGAGAGAGAGAGAGAGTGGATTTTTAATTAATTTAAAAAAAAAAAAATAAAAAAAACAAACAGGCTTCAAGCTGAGAAAAACAGTTGGATAAAAAATACTGTTTGGATAAACACAGGGAGTTGGGGGAAAAACTTATAAATATTCTATGAATGGCATTTCTTTTGTTATTTTATTTTTTTATAATTATAAAGTAAAATATATAAAATAGGAGCTAAGGAACTAACTATACTGTTTTAAGTCACACACACACACACACACACATATATATATGAAATTTCAGCAAGGTACTTAACAGGTCAAATACTGATTTAATGAATCAAGGTAACCCATTACTAGATTGGTTAAGTATATTTAAATACCAAAAGGGAGTATTTACCCTGAATTGTTAGTGCCAATATCCTCAGTCTTTTTTATTAGAACTTTTTGTCAGTGTCTTCCACAAATCTATGTTGCATGTGACATTAAAACTGCCTTTACAGCATTACAAACAAATCTTTTTATTCCGGTGCAAAATTCATTCTTTTCGTCTTTTTGCCATGTTCCATGTCCTTCCAAAAAAATTAAATTTCTTTATAAAATTTGTTTCAGCCTAGTACTATTTAGATCACTCAAGAAGTGTTAATGGTACCATATAACCCAATACTACTTGCATCATGAATGAGTAGATGATCCATTGGAAATTAAATTAGCTCTCTCACCAGTCTGATTCAAAGGTGAATGGCTAGACACTGGGCAGAATGAAAAATAAGACCTATCAAAGAGTGGATCAACTGATTTGTATTGAAGCTTAGTCTAGCTATTCATTGCAACTAATCCTTCACCATCAGGCTATTTATTGGGTCAGGGAAGAGATGTTCAGAGGGTGAGTCTCAGGCTGTTCAACCTCTTACCTAAAAATACACACACACTTTTGCTTTCTAAATGAAATTATTTGTGTTGGAGAATGAGCACTTACTGTCAACAATCACATTTGCAAATGGTTCATGAACATACTGCTCAAAAACTTTACATCAAAAGTCATTCTGAATGAATTTGTAGAATAATAAAATTTGATAATTTAATTCTTTATAAAATAACAAATGAAAGAATAAAAACAATCGTCAATGAGCTTTGAAGTCCAACAAAAGAATAGTATACTTCTGAGCTACATGCAATACACTTTAGCAGAGAAACTAGTATAAAAAAAAAATGTTTTTTTTTTAAGATATCAAGCAGTTGCTAGTAAACAATTCCTTCATGGGCAAGGAACACTTTTCTCATCAATTTTGACAATGAACAACTATGAGAAATCAAAGACTTATCCTATCCATCCACATGGAGATTTTAGTTGTCTGTTAGTAATCGAAAGAACTTGATTTCCAAGTTTAGAAACTTAGGCAAATGCCCTCTCACCAAGATAAATTCCTGTATCACTTTTCAGATAATTATCTGCAGCATTCTACAAACTGGTGCAATAAACTTTGTTATGGTATAAAGGCTAACAAGCTAATATCGCAGATAATTGAACAGTGAGTTTGAGTTTGATCCTCACAGGGGGTCTAATATTTGTAACCTTGTGCCGAAACTAAGCTAAACTTAGTAAATAACTATACTTTGCTCTTGCATCATTCATGACTAGGTTTCATGTGTATATACATATTTACCCAAATTTTTCACCATGAGCAGGTTGCAAGACAAGGTCAATTTTTAAATGATGTAGAGCTGATTTGAATTCAAAGTTTTCCTTCTCTTAGACTGGTTGCCTTACCCAGGCTAAAGAAACAAGTCTGTCCTACTATTTAACCAGAATAAAAAGGGGAGAACAAATAAGCATTAGTGCAAAGTGAACACTAACAGCCTCATCCAGAATTTGAACTGCTGCTTCCATTCCCAATAACAATAATCATTATGATTAGTTTATAGCTCAGTTTCAAAGGAGCATTACACCAGGCTTCACCTTCACATTGCACAATCCCTGATGCCTGAGGAATTCCAACAAGAAGTACTGAGAAATATTTGTTTCTACCAACCTTCATAAAAATTGCACTTTGATTTACATTTAAGAGATGGATAAATGCAGTGCAATTAATCTTGATCCAACTTCAACAATGTTTTCATTGAGGCCTCAGTCTAAAGCTTCAAATTCACCATTTTCAAACTCTATGTCATATGGTTGAGTTCCTTCTTTCAATGGTAAGTTGATTCCACTATTCTGAAGCCCTTTTAGAAATCATACAACAGGCATGATTTGACCTGCTCATGAGAGATCGATATGTTTTCTGACATCACAAATGCTCTGATGCAAATACAACTGACGATTAAGAACGGTTCAAAGCACTTCACTATGGAGTAATGTTTTGCAGACTATTATGACTAATGGTTTTGATTCTCACTGGGTGCTATACACTTTGGACCTTAAGCTCAACAAAGTTAAGCATAAAAAATGTCTTTCAATATATACTGACTTGATAAAGTTTGACTTTATCTAGAACTGTTAAAAACTTTCTTAGTAAAATTCCATGTAGTAACTGAAAAGTTTGGAGTTGGCATCTACAGTCAAACTGAGATTTTTGCAGTTTAAATTTTCATGGATTTAATCATTCACAACTTTACCATCAATAATTAAATGTCTTTGTTTTTTAAGTTTTACAAATGACTTTATAAAAATCAAAGATAACCCACTTAGACCAGAAAATGTAAGTTTCATAATAGGTCATAAGGAATTAAATCTATCATCATTTGATTTGATCATTACTCCAATAAATATAAATTTTGCCTCACAACACACCTACTGTATTGCTCTTTCTCAGACATTGATTTTAATGGTATGTCAACTAGTCTAGGATTATTTTATGCCCAGAGGTTAGGAAACCACATTTATTGTACATCCATATTTACATTTGTGTAGTTGTTTCTTAAGAGTTTCTTTCTTCATATGAATAGTTTTTAAACAGATCTATTTGACTCAAAAATGAGACTAACAGGTACAACCACTCCAGTTGGGAGTAATGACAATGAAGGGGTATATCACACACACCAGATATCTAGAATGAGAGCCTCACCATCAGATGTAGTTTAATTTTATACCCAGAATAACCCTTGGTGGTGTTTTAGCCCCTCCACAGTCAGCATATTTAAAGTCCCACCGTGTCAACCAACATTGTTAATGAAGTTTGAATTTTTAACACATACTGCTACAGTACATTTATTTTACTTATTTTGCCTGTTAACCATATTTAACAGCAAGGTTCGACACTAACTTTTTTCACCACTGTCCAGGGAAAAAAAAAATATATATATATATATATATATATATAGAGAGAGAGAGAGAGAGAGAGAGAGAGACACACACACATGTTGCTAAAGTTGAAATTGCGGTTTCCGTGTTTTTTGTTTAAGAAGCAATGAAACATCAAATAAACAAGGAAACTTATTTGCTTGTGTGAATTAAAGGCAAATTTTCAAGTCACTGAAGAAAGTCAAAAACAAAATTCTTAATGGATGATAAAAAAGTACAGAGTATAAAACATCATTATTATGGTTTTATACTAAGTTCATGTCAAAGCTTAAACAATAACCCAAACCAAAATAAAAATTCAAAATAAAAAACATTTTTTTTAAAGTGTGGATTCTTTTCCTTAATATGTTGTGAAAAAGGAAAAGAAAAACTTTTCCACAGAATTTTTTTTTTAAATTCCCTAAAAATGATGTAAAGATCCTTGAAAAATTTTCATCCTTTACTAACCATTTATACTTTTTTAAGTTTTCAAAAATTAACAGCCTTGTAGGGATGTCTCTGAGATAACTCTTATACTTGAGCCATGTGAACTGTATTAAGTTTTGTAGTGGCTACTGAGAGTCATAGCCCACCCACACTTTTCACAGTTGGTTTCTAAATTAAAATCATTGAAAAAAATTCTCATGATATACAAAAAAAAAATTAGGTACAAATCACATAAAAAAATCTTGTCATGAAGATATATTGAAATATAACACTCTGGCATCTTATATCATCAAAGAATCAAAAATTATTTCATCTATTAGGCAAATGTCTACTTATCTGAATATGTTCTTCAGATATTCTTAAAATTTGAAATTGCCGATAATCTAGATATTAAAATAAAGCAAAAAAATTAAAAGTAAAAATCATGAAAAGTATTTTTCTTTTCCTGATTTTTACTTAAGAAAAAAAAAAATCAGTGAATTAATTTTATCTTAAAAATTGAAGATAATGGATGATTAAAATTATACTTACGAAATTCCAGCAGAGTTCAGGTAATTTAATAATTTGTGTATGTGTCTATTTTTAAAATCCTGCAATGAAATGGAAAAAAAAAAACATTTAAAAATCTGTTCAATTAATATGTCAGAGAGAGAGAGAGTCAGAGCTTTCATGTAAAAGAATATATTTTGAAAATTTTATTTGACTTGAATTAAGCTGATTAACCCTTTGAATCTATCAGCCAATTTAAGGCTTAGTACTGTTTTACTATACACTGTAAGCCCAATATTTTGGGCTCACAGCAATTATGTTATTTACTACGAATAAACAGCTTAGTTTATCAAACATTCAAATCCTTTATAATAATGGAATGATGGGATATCTGTAACCTGGAACAAATTTTTGTGCTTGATTATCTTTGTAAGCTCAGGATCTAAGGGTTCAAAGGATTAATTCATTTCATCAGAAAAGATCCAAAATTTAAATAATGAGGGTAGCACATTGTCCATACAATTCTTATCAAAATAATTCTGATAAAAAACAGAATTGTAAAATGAAAAGCAATTTCTTAGATTATTGATGGTGTATCAAAAATATCTGTAAATTGCACATTTAGCACTATTGTTCTAGAGAGGGACATACATTAATAGTTAAAGAAGGGGAAGTCATCATGGGGTAACCTACTTTTCAATTTTTAAAAAATGGATAGAAGAACTAATATCAGAAAAACAAAAGGCTAATAAAGGAGCAATTAGTGATACAAACAACACAAGGAATAAAGCCGTGGAGAACCATGATCACCAAAGTCTTGAAAAGAAATGGCATATAGAGAGAAATAAAAAAGATATCTAATGTTAAAACACACTAAGTGTGAATCCCAACATTAAAGTAATCTACCATGTGTCAGTTGGTGTGGAGAAGTAGTAACCCATGGTAAAACAACAGCCTTGTCAGCTGGGTTTGTAGAGGATGTGCCGACTGCATCGCTGCAGAGAGTAAGCCCCTTCCCCAAGAAGTATACTGGATATGACATGAAATTGCATCTGATGGCATGACTTCAGTCCTGGCATTTTGGGGAATGAGGAGTACCCCTACATTGCCATTACTACCAGGTCCACTCTGACCCCAAATGGTAGTACCTGTTAAGGTCCTATCTAAGGGTCAAATAGAACTGTTTTAACAATTTAACTGGGTGCAAACAAATTACAATTGTTAAATTAAATTTTTAGTATTACATAGCGATACTTGAAATCATTTAATTGTGTGAAAACAAATGATTATTATTAAATAGAATTATTCATGTTAGATAGCAATAAGTGAAACCATTTAATTACATGTACATAAATGAGCTCTGACTTGTTTAAAATGTTACCTACAACCTTTTCATTCATACATTATATAAACAGAAGTTGGCAATAAATACCCTACAAGGGTTGATATGCCATAAACCCAACCAAACAAAACAAAAAAAGGGATAAAGACAAAAATACTTTAAATATAAATTATTATTCTAAACTTTAATAAAAGTAAATCTACATCCTTTATTTTTGATAATAACCATTTTACAATTCATATGTAATATCGATAAGTACTGTTGGTAATGATAATCCTTCATCTCAGAAATTCAGACAAAAATCAATACGTAAGCATCTGTAAAGTGCTCTAAGCAAAAAGCTTGCCAACTCAGGAAAAATAATATTGCATGGAGGAAAGAAAAAGGGGGAGAAAAAAACAACTTTGTCCTAAAATGGTTGATACATTTGTATATAAATTCCATAAAGTAAATAAAACAAACATTACAGGACTGAAGTAGCAGTTGAAAAAAAAAAAAAAAATTTAAAAAAATGATACACACACACACACACACACACACACACACACACAGAGGAGCTTCTTGAAATAATACTTATTTCTCTATTCGCACATAAACATTCCAAATAAAACAAGATGCCAGTTAAAAAACAAAAATTGGTTAGTTGAAAACATTAATCAAGCAAGAGTGTCTGTCTACATATTCCAGGCACTTTTCAATAACACATCTGTACAATGTAGTAATAATAATAAAACTACAGGCACAAGCTAAGAAATGAGACAAGGGGGCAGAATAAACATACTCCTGTACACCCCGCCTCGCATGCATACACACACACACACACACACACACCAATTGCCACTTTTTTGTCCACTGTAGTTGTCCAGACAGTGCAAAAGGGGTTAATATATTCTTTTTTGAACACTCCTGAGTAACCAAATCAAAACTCAGACCATTCCTTATCATAGCCAGGTATGAGGTTTAATAACAGTCAAAAGAGTCATGTGCTATCAGCACAATGATAGGCTACTAAACTTATGGTAGTCATTTCAGGTACAGAGCTTAATAAGCAACTCAGACTTAACACAAACTGGAAGGAAAACAAGAAAGAAAAAAAGAAAGCAAGATTATCAGTTGTTTCCAAGTAGAGTGGTTGTACAACTCAGTTCAACCTCCTAGCTTGTCTAGTATTTATAAGATTCACCACTAGACGCAATCATTTGCCTTTCTTTTTTTCCTCTCTCCATAACAGCTTTTCCTTATTGGAACCAAAGCAGAGAAGCAGCGTTTCAAACAGATCATTCTTTTGTTTACTGACAACCATGTGACCAACCACTATATCCCACCATAATTAAGCTAGAGTGAAAAAAGGTGTCCTGTCATCCCCAGCACCACCACATAGAGTTGTTTTACCCTCCACCATTCCACACAAAAACTTGTTTGGCTGACAGATTGGCTCTCAGACAGAAAAGTCAGCTATAGTCTATCAACACTGATTTGTTCCATTTCTTTTTTATCATTATATATATATATATATATATATATATATATATATATATATATATATACACACACACACACACACACAATCCTTTGTCACTAAGTTTGTTTGTTGGTTCACTCCAATGTGTCACACGGAAATAAACAATAAAACTAATAATTTAGAACTGGCATTATTCAAAACTCAGATGGAGTGAGAGTCATCTAAAGCTTATAAACAGGCATGTTAAATATATTCTAATATCCATGACGTGTAACTTTTAAAAACTAGTTAAATGTGGAACTGTATTTAAATGAGTCACTTTAATCATTCCCCCCCTTCTCAATTAAATTCCTTTTCCAATCTGAAAGATCATTGTAGATGGTAATATTTTTTTAAGTAGGACTTAAGATTAAGCAAAAATTCAATTTTTTTTTTTAAATTAAAAAACATTAATTTGTCTTTTAAATTAATTACAATAAAAAAAATGAAAAGTTAAGAGAATTTTTTTTAATTTTCAAAGATTTGGATGGAAACATTCTAAATTTAGGTTATCTTGCACTTTCCTTTTTTCGGAAGTGGGGGGGGTGCCCGCTTATAATCAGTGGACAAAAACATTCTCTCTTCTCTAAATTTTACAAATAAAATTTTGTCCCAAACTTTTCTCACTAAGTACAACAATATTTGAAATAATTAAAATTTTACATAGTTTCTAAGAAAATAGATAATAGAGAAATTAGCAATAATAACAGATGCTGATATAAATAATTGGGTACTATACTAATCTGGTATACCTGAGGGTTAAACCACAAAAAATGATGGATCAGGTAGAAGAGGTGCTCGATGCCTGACAGCTGTGAAGGTACACAAGGGTTATAATCAGTTGAGGATTCAGTCAACTTAATTTTCTGTGCCATTGAGGTAAGGAGGCGTAATAGTTATGAGAAATAGAATCAGTGATCCAAGTTCAAACTCTAGAAGAGGCTGTTTGCATTTCAGTTTGCACTAATGCCCTTGGGAAACACATGAATCCATCTATTCTCTCAACCCAGCTGTGGCTAAAATAGTACAACTAGCTGGATTGGTAAGGCAATGATAGAAGTGGGGGGTGAATACATATTTGTGAAGTACCATGAGTTTACTGCTATGCAACAACATATCCACAAAGAAAAAATCCATACAAAGGAATCTCACAAGTTGATGAGTATTTTGAAATTTACTCTTCTTTATATAATCCACAACTATCTGTCCAATATTAATTGTTATTTGTTCTAACAAATAGCATAACACCTAATATTACAGGACCAAAGTAGTCCTTTTTTTTAGTTCTCACCCACCAGGAGAAAAAAATTTTCCTTTTTTTCTCTCACAGGTTTTACATTTTACATGACAAAGAATGGATCAACGAAAATGTTGTACTCAAAGAAAGGGTCCAATTATCCAAATGAAACTTGGAATGTTAATGAGACAATTACTATGTTTCTGTAACTTTTGGAATTATTCTTTCAACAAAATTCAACTGTTTTAAAAGGAAGCTGATAATTCCATTGACTAATTTTTACGGTAATTTGGTTTTAGCAAATGTTGACATTCACTTTTAATTAAATTTCAAGGCTAATTTGAAATATTCAAATTTGAAGGTCTATTGGCCAACTTTTACAAATATTAATCAATGGTAATGACACATGCCAACAAGCAGTCATTATATTCAGGTTGAATTTTATGATTTATGATAGACATTTGCATGTGTAAATACTTCACAAAAGCAAATAAAAATATTCTTTCAAATTTAAGTATTAAGAAAAAAAGAAAGCATAACAAATAACTGTACTTGAAATAGTCTAAATAAAAAATTTTAAAATGACAAAACTCATTTCTTGCCCTTCAAAACAATTTTTAGTTTTCAACCTTGTTATTACTCATGAATAATACAAGATAGATGAGGAGTATTCTCTACCTAAGGAGAATAATTTGACTGATTTTAATGGCATGTCAACTCATCTAGGATTATTTCATGCCTAGAGATTAGGGAATTACATTCATTATACATTCATTTTTTTACATTTTTGTATAGTTGTTTCTTAAGAGTTTTATTTGTTTTGTTTTGTACATGGTCCTATCAAATATGAATCATTTTTAAACACATCTATTTGCCCACATAGATGGGACCACAACAGGTACTAACATTCCAAGTCAGAGTGAATCTGGGAGTAATGGCAAAACAGGAACCTCACCATCAGACACAGTTGAGTATTATACCCAAGACATCCTTTTGGGAATGTCCTACCTCTTCTGCAAGGGATGCAGTCGGCATATTCTAGGCTACACCAGAAGTGTACAAGAATAATTAGTTTATAAAGGCATGTGTGCACCTAATTTTTCTTACTAATTATAAAAAATTTGATTATAAATTAATTTTGAGAAACTATCAATTTTTAACTCTAATTTTAAAATTCTAGTGTGATGTTTCTTGGAGAGAGGAATGTATACAGCAAAGTGTCACATATTGATAGTCCACAAAACATTAAATATTTTTCAATTATTTTTTCATTTGGTTATGGCAACTACTTGCCTCCCACCAGCAATATCATACACTTTGTTCATCAAAACTATTATTACTTAAAAATGAATATGCTTATAATAAATATATAATATCAGTTATAAGTATATATTAAAAGATATATAAAACATCTATCAACAATTAACTGCATAATAATTAGCTTCAATTTTATATATATATATATATATATATATATATATACATACACACACAGAGTTTATCAACTTACTTATAATGATTATTAAAACAATTCAACCATCTTTCATTTCTCAGATATATCTTTATGTGTGAAGATATCTTAACCTTTCAGTGCCCATACTGATAGAGATTACTGGCAATAAAATTAAAGATAAAGCAATTTTCCTTTAAAAAAAAAAAAATTCCAAAACATACCATTTTTTTTCTGGAAGTGAAAGAAATAAATATTACAATAAGGAGGGGAAAATACATATAAGTATTTAAAATTCATTAATTTGAGACTTAATATAAAACATTCTGACATTTAATCCCATAAAAGAATAAAACAAAAAAAATAAAAATTCAAAAAAAGAACTCTTCATAACAAGCCATTAAGATTAGTGAAAGACACAAATTGCCTTTTAGCATTCACTTCAGATGCTGAATACTTGAAATCATCTCTTTTCAATTCCCAAGATCCCTAAAATCTAACAATGCTTTTCACATCGTTGAAGAAATATTGACAAGAAACCCCAAGAGAATATCTTGATAATACGCTCAGCAATATTTAATGCCTGATGTAACTTAAGTAAATAAACATGAAATCTGGCAAGAACCATATTGTATACAGTTTGAGTTTAACTTTCTCAATTTCAAGAGAGGAATATGAATTTGCAAATTGATGTATCAAGGTTGAAATCTGATCCAAATTTGTGAATATTTATTGAGTCAACATAAGGATTTTATGCAAACTTCCAATTATATTGAAATAAGTTTATACTAACAACATATCCGAGATAAAGAATTAGGGAAAACAGTGAAAGTGGTAAAGAATGAAAACTATTAAAAATTACATCTTCAAGAATAACATCATTCTGAAAAATAAACTTGGGAATTATTGACTGATGTGCTCAAAGTAGATTCAGAAGATATGCAGTTTATATATGAAGGCATGGCTAAAGTAACATTAGAAACCTGTGATCCAGATAGAGACACACACACACAAAAAAAAAAAAAAAAAAAAAAAAAAAAAAATCAGGCATTGCTGATCAGGTGTGGTGAGAAAAAAATGGTTATCAAACCCTGTGAAATGAAGTCAGTATAATAGACTGAGAACAACATTGAAAACAAGGTGATTGACAGAACCAAGGCTATAATAATCTCCTTAGTCAACCAAGCATAAAAATGAATACAATAGGCTATGTTTTTAGAAAAAAAAAGACTTAAAACTCAAAGATTCCACCACCTAATTATGATATGAATACTATAACAAATATATATATAGGCTCAGTTGAAGAGGCAGACAAAATACACTTATGTCCAAGTTACCACCACTGAATTGGGACAATGGCCCGAGTTAAAGTGCATCTAGTTACCTGATGACCATCAGGTAGTAAATGAAAAAGTCATATTCTGGTTTATTAAGATACAAGCAACATATTGAGAATAAATCAACTAGAACGAATAAACTGATACAAGATATCCTCGAAGCATAAAAAGTAAGATGACAATTGTTACTTTTGTAGGAAATGGAATCAGTGATCAGAATTCAAATTCTGGATAAAGCTATTTGCGTTTCAATTCTCACTCATACTCGTGGGAAAGGCATGAATCCAACTATTTTCCTCCCACCTACAGGTAATAGTGCAGCAAATTGGGTTCTTTAGTCTTGGTAAAATAACCAATCTAGAAGAAAAACTGAATTCAAACTAACTGTACTCAGCTTAAAAATAGACCTTGTGTCACACCCTGTCCATGGCAAAGGAGTTGGGTAAATATGTACTCCAATGGATTGAATAAAGGGTTTGGTTTGAAATTTCCAGATTGACAGCTATAACAGACACCTGAGAAAGGCTACAATGTTGTGACTAAAATAACAAGACTGAGGACACAAGTCCAAGCACACTAATGAATAATAACAATCCCTCTCATTTCAGAAATTTAAACCAAAATTAAACTCCAGAAGTCATTCTTTAAAAAACTCATATTTGAAGAGAATTCAGCAAAGACAGAGAGGAAAGACATTTATCACAAAGTATAAACATGTGGATTGAAAGACAGGAAGCAAAGAGGAAGGATTTTGTCAAGTTGTTAATAAACATAAAACTTGGGGAATTTTTTCCCTTTACAAAAAATACTTGATAAAAAGAAAAAGAAAAAAAAAAGACAGTAAGTGGTAGTTAATCTTTCAGCTGACATAATGAAAAAGGCAAGATAAGATCAAAAGAATTTCAAAACAAATAAGATATAAACAATTAGAAAAAAAGATTAGGACTAAAACTAACAGGAAATAATATATATATATATATATATATATATATATATATATATATATAAGCCATTTGTCCAAAATGAACTTAATAGCCAGGTCAGAGACAGAGAAGGCAAGTGCTATATAAGCAATGTAAAATAACCCAGAAAGCCTAGTGCAGTGAAATTGAATTTAGAAAAAGGGGAAAGACAGAAAAGAGGTGTTAGTGGTATTGGGTTTAATTACCTGGGTAATGGAGGTGGGGGGCGCAGAATTTCCAAAGCCAAATTATAATTTCCAAAATTAATTTTCTAGGAATATTAATCCTAAATTTGCCTCCTAAAAATGAAAGTAAGTACCTTTCACCCATTGCAAGAGTGGATGGATTTTCAGAAATAGAGTGGAAAGAGAAGTGGGTAGGGATACAAAATCCAAACAAGACCTATAAGAAGTGATTTAGGAAAGAAAAAAAAAAAAAAGAAGCAAAGAAAAACATCCTGTGTCAATCATATGAACTTCATAAATTTCTGCCCTCTAAATCACAGAGTTTATTTGATGATTACACATATGGATTATTATTATCCACCCTCAATCTTCCCCTCTAACAAATAGCTCATCCTGTCATTATTATTATTAATAATAATTTAGTGTAGTATTTTCTTTTTTATCACAACAGTCTTCAACAGCCAAGTATAAATCAGAAGTAATAAAGGATTAGTTCTCGGTAAGAGGGAAGGCCTGTTTACACACATCAGTTGCTCTAACTCCCATGAAAACCCATTGTGGTTCATAAAAACCCAAATCCAACTCGAATACAACCTTCTTTCTTTTGCTTAATCTCTCAAGTCATTTTCTTTGTGTATACTGGTAATACTAAAACAACTTTTATATTTTAAAAACACCATAATCATTAGACGAGAATTTTCTTTCCAGTTATTCCAAGTTTCTTTTGGTTTTAACTTTTGGAATGTGTTTATAACATTGAACCTTACCTACTTAACACTAGGACTGAAGATCTATTAGTCTTCATTTAACCCTTTTGGTGCAGAAAGGTCACTAGAGTTGCCGAAATATACTTAACGTGTTAATAGTGAGATACCACTTCAATCCACGTTACTTAAATTTTTGGATCTTGTACGATATACTCACTTAAAGGTTTATTCAATATAAAAGTAAAATTGGTGGCCTTAGTCAAGAGTGACCCAAAGGCTCCCTTTTCAATAGCTACTACACTGAAGTGTAAGGGAGGGCACTACTCCATTCCCTAGAATACTCCACTTTACCCTTGATCTTTACCTTATAATGCTGAGTGTTAAACAAGGTGGCATCAAGTACCATTTTTTTGAGTCTTTGGTATGACTCGACCTGGGATTGAACCCTGGTCTCCCAGACCATTAGTTTACTCATTAGGCCAATGGCCCAGTTTGTTTAAAATACTCCGGCCCTAAAAAAAGAAAAAAAAAAAAAAAAAATTTTTTTTAGTTCTAAAACTTTAGTAAAACAGTTCTTTTTAGAAGTATCAGAGAATAAAAAAAGATCTCATAAAAACACTTGTGCAATATATCCTCTCCTTATTCCAACATAGTATTCTCACTGAAACTCCAATAAATTTTTTTATTTGTAAGCTTTTTTTATTTTATGATCAAGAGTGTATTCCAGCCAATGAATTTGTTGCTAAATGCACTGCACCCAGAATGAAAGGAAAAATGTTGTCTCAAGTTATTCTGCTACTTTACTGAAATGTTTCTATTATGCTAGAAATATCTATTCTATTTGAAAAAAAAAAAAAAAGACAACAGGGGGGGGGAGATTTGCTACGGTTTACCAAGAAATTGTCAAAAGCTTTGCTTCAGATTTTTATTATGGATTTAAAAGTTTAGCATTTCTCTTCTATTGCCAACCGATGATTTGACATTCACTTTCAGGAAGAATAACTTCAGTTAAAAACTTGGCATTAAAGAAAAATAGTAACTTATGATATTGAAAGGTTCCTAAGATTATGAATTGCAAATTCACTATCAGCAGAGAAAATTGATATCATTAAACTTCTAAGTAACCATTTTAAATTAATGAGTTTATTAATTGATATTAAAACAATGCACTTAAAAAAGAAAGAAAAATTATCCATATCCCAACAAATAATTTTTATCTTTAAAATAAGTGAGAATCAAGAAATTTTGGTAGATTGAAAAAGTACATGTTCATCCTAAATTTCTGCAATATGAGAAATACTCTGCTGTAGGTAAGCTATTTACAAGTACCATCTTAAAAAAAATGAAATAAAATAAAATATAGTTGCATAGTCAGCAAGGATGTTGGAAAGATTTAATGCTCATAAGTAAAATTCAGTATTTCTGAAAAATTGATATCATTTTGTAATCTAAGAACTCGACCATTTCTCATTCAAATGATCTCAAATTTAAACATCAACAGAAACAAAATTCTATGTTTTATGCTTTTCAAGTATATGGATACAATTCATTGAAAGAGAAAAGATGTTCAAACATTAAACATAGAATTTTAAGTTGTTGCTACAATTGCTGTTAAAACTTGAGATAATTTAACAAGAATTGCCCAAGTTTTTAGATTACAAAATTAAATCAATTTTTCTTTTTTTAAAAAAAAAAAAAACAAAAAAAAAAACCTGCCCATTTTAGATGATTTTTTTTCCTTGAAACTCCCACTAAATCAAAACAATTTATTACAGCAATATATTTGTTTTCTGTTAAAGTATTACTCTACCCATTATAATTAGCCAGCAATAAAAAGTATCTTAAATCCCATATAGGAAATAGAAGACAATATACTCTTCAATAAATTCTAATAAGTTTCCAAGTTCATCAATAGATGGGATTGGTACAAGGTTGTATAATTGTTAGAGTTTTGTGAACATTGCTATAAACAAAATAAATACATTTAGAGCTAAAATACTAACACAACATTTATAATTTTAAAAAAAAGGCTGTGTCTTTAAACTGGAAGTTGATTAACTTATTTTCCATTAAAGAGATATATATATATATATATATATATATATATATATACACACACAAAAATTCTACTTCATATCCACTATATTTTTCACATTATGAATTATGACAATTGCAGAAAAAAAATTTTTCTATTAAACCTGCTTCAAGTCTTGACAGTAGTCAAGACTTAAAGCAGGTTTAATAATACTACTACCCCCCCAAACTCCAGTTTTAATACATAACATGTAAACTAAATGTTAGAAGTTGCTCAATTTTAAGGTTTTAAAAAAATTACAAAATTTGTTTAATGAAATGTTTTCCACACTGGCAGGGGAAAAAAGTAGGCAATGATAAAACATGGAATCTTTCCCTATGTGTATTGGCTCAAGTGCAAATGGCATGAAAAGTTCTCAACACAACCAAGAAAATAATTTTCTTTTTAATAGCAGGATGATTACATAGAATATCATATACTTTCCAAAGCTTTAGGCCATTTCATTTTTGGTTAGGTGAACAACTTTTCCATTGTATACTTTTAAACTTTCTATTGCAATCAAGTATACATACTTCAAACTGAATGCAATTTTTTTTTCTTTCACAATGAAACCTTCCATAGCATGTGATAAGTAAACATATCACATTTGGTACCTCAATATTAAACCACTTAGCTATCTCTCATAAATACCATTTAAGATTTATACATTAAATAAATCTTAATGAAAGCAAGTGTATCTTTGGAAGATGATGTAACTGACAACAAAAGAATGAATGCTCAAATGAGCTTTGTACATGATGTAATCATTTTAATGGCATAAAATTTTCATGCATGTAATTCTACCTTCTTAAGCTTAGGTTTTTGCCTGTTATGAAACATCCACTATATTTAATCCTTAAAATGAAAGTTTTGATATATTTGTTTAAGAAATCTTACTAATAATAGCATAGGTTACATGAATAGTTTGTCTATGATATTTTTGCTTGCTATAAACATTATTGTTCCTGAATGAACACTAAGACTTTAAAATTTAAGCAAAGCAAACGTAAATAAGGCAACATTAAATAGTAAATAAACAGGCTGATACTTGTATTTTACTTTTCAGTTTATATTGTAGTTTTTCTACCAAAATGAAAAAATATTTTACAAATAAAAAAAAAGGACAGAGAGTGAACAAGAGAAAAATAATTTAGAGATCTTTTGTAATTAAAATGTTTTCACGGAAATAACTGATATCTCTGAAGTCAGATTTTGCTGACCACAGATTTTACAAGTGCTGGATAGATCAAATCAATAATTTGTTTAAAAGGAGAATTAATTTTCTTACTGATAATTCCAAAGAGTTTAAATGCTTTTGAAAAAAAATATACCATCTTTACCAACAGGTAATTTTGAAATAATTTGTACTTTGTTTAAGCCAATTTTCTAAGATAAAACCAATATTTCAGTTATATTAAGATTAGCTTTGACAACCACTTTTTTTTCTGATAGCATAGTTCTAATAAGAAATTACAGAATCATTTCTACATGGACCAGAGTGTAGAATCTATACCCACAGAAATACCATGGTCATTTGAAAAACTATTAACTATAAAATATACAAATGAAAAAAGTTGCTTTGAATAAAATAAAATTAATACTTATATAAAATTTAATACATCCTGATGAAGAAAAAGAAAGGTGCATAAAAAAGTATTTCTTTAATTTAAAGAAAAAGATGATTCACATCTGATACACCAAAAACAAATTTCTTCCCATGTCCAATTATAAGTGCAAATAACTTTTTACCAATTCCAATAGATATCCTGAGAGGTCTTTGAGCTTGATATAACAGAAAAGAACAATCTTTTCTCTAAACAAAAAAGCAATTTTTTTAAAATCATTGAAGAAGTGATATTTAAAGAAACTTTCCAATAATCTTAATAAAAGACAAGAGCTTGAGTAATTTTAGAGTAAGGGTGAACTAGTGTTGTCTGGGAATGGGTGGGACTAAGAGCAAATTAAGAGTCAAGATGGTTTCAGAAGGATACAAAAAACAAAAACATTAACAAGCAGATGTTTGACTGTGTGGGTCTCCTACTCCATTGATTGCTGACATTCACCAGCCAAGTGATGCTAATACATCTTTGCCAAAACAGAGCACTAACAACATGAAGAGACTGATCTGGTGATAGAAGGGCCAGGATGGATTGGGGAGGAGGCTTTGTGTGAAGAGGCCGATATCCTTCTTGCTCAGCAGGTGGATTCCACAGGAGAACAAATCAACAAATGGAGTACTTTGTTTTTATAATGTGCACATATGTGTGCATGCATATGTGAGGTGGATGAAGTGGGGGGGACCCATGGAAGGTGGGGGGGGGTCACAACAAAAAAACTGCAAAACTCTTTTAGGCAAAGATTGATTTATTTTGTCAAAAAATTGTAGACACATTTTGGCAAGAAAACGAGTTTTTAAAAGCCTTCCCCTCCCCCCGTGCGCATAAATTAGTTCTACTTAGATGAAAGAGAATAGAACGAAAGCTTTTTAAAAAATCAGAGATCAGGAAACATGATTACAATCAAGTAACTCTTTAATT
Source organism: Sepioteuthis lessoniana (assembly GCA_963585895.1). NCBI lineage: Eukaryota > Metazoa > Mollusca > Cephalopoda > Myopsida > Loliginidae > Sepioteuthis > Sepioteuthis lessoniana. The sequence continues at coordinate 22,893 of CAUZXS010006732.1, read as the reverse complement.
AAACAATGATTCAATGTTAGATAATGAAATATTTGTGGCCAAAAATTCTCTAGTACTTATAGACAAACACAGTAAACTGAAATAAAATAAAATAATATATAAAAAAAGTAATGTAAATACTGAAATGCTCCTATTTACAAAGCAAAACTCTAGTGTATTCACAAATACTTGGTATCTGTCAACACATTTTTGAATTGTTCTAAGGCAACTTCAGAGAGATTTAGTTGATCAGTAATTAAAATATTCTTACCAAAACATTATAGAAAGTTCCACCTTTTTGATTTTTATTTCCAAACTCATTTAGGTCAACATGAAAGACTTAATGAGGGACAAGGCAGGAGAACATTTCAAGAATCATTGTACTGAATAGCACACACACATATTATATATATATATATATATATATATATATATATATATATATATATATATATATATATATATATGCACACACACAGGTACATCTTTTTTATTGTTCTGATATTTTCTTTAACTATAGCTATATCAATAATAATAAACAAATAATTTTTTAAATTTAAAATGGCCCATATCAATTATAACATAATTGTGTCAAACATAAGAGTTATTATAGGCTAATGAATGAATAAATGATTATAATGACAAGGAGAAATATACAAAGATCCTATTTGTTCAAAAATCTGCCTCCTTTTGAATGGTGAAAATCAAATGTAATAGGTTTGAATTTTTAAAAAAATTTTTAAATTTACAATTAGGTGCTATAACTAATAAAATATCTACTCTTATTAAGTTTAAATCAAAGTCAGCAACAGCATTGAACCCAAGTAAGGATATTTTTTATTTTACTATTAATTCTATCTGATAACAGAAATCAAACTCCCTTCCTTCTCTGACCCCATTCCCCCCCAAATTGACTTGCATAACAAATCAACAGTAAAAATTTAAGGAGTTAGACAAAACCATTTCAATAGTTCATTCATTAAACATTGTTAATCTTCAGGTTTGTGGGGGGGGGGTCTGAGGATGAATACCTTAAACTTTTAATGGCTTTGGGGAGATTTAAATCCTTTATATATTTCAGTATACTCATAATAGTACTGTGTCTATGTATTTTTGTCAGCTTTTTTTTTTTTTAAACATTTTAATCTTAAAATATATTTTATTGAATTCTAATTTAATAGAAGTTTTGAACCAGTGGTTTTGCTGCTGGGCAAACTACAGATAGTAAAACTATGGTTGATGTGCAATGGTGTGTATAATAGCTTGATACATATATACACACATAGATCAATTAGTTTGTAGCCTTAGATACTTAAGTAAATTTTTATCTGAAATTTTCACAAAATAATGTTCAATATATGCAATTGATATTAACATTGAACGATATTCTTACTATTTATATTAAATACATTAAAAACAAAGATCACATTGAAAGATAAATGCTTTTTTCATCATTTAGCTTATAGATTTTTTGAAAACTAATTTTTATTTTGCAGAATTATACCATTCCATAAGATTTGCTTGTGCACTTATCAATAGTTTATCTTTTAAGATATCCAATAGATAATTCTTCATTCTATCAATTCTTCAAGTTTGAACACCATTCACCTTAGCAAATAGGTCTTACAGTTTGGGATTGTAAGCTCCAAATCCAACTTTTTTGCTATTGATCCTTAAATGTGTGTAGTGCAACTAGTATTGTCAAGAGTAAATAAACTTACCAATCCATATTCAAATTCCCAACAAAGTTGTTCATTGTTTCCCTTTAGGATAATGCCTTCCTAAAGAAAGGCATGAATCCGTATTTTCTATGAGGAAATAGTAAAGCTGATTAGTCTCTTTAGTCTTGATACAGAAACCAGACTAAGAGAATTCAAACCAGCTGTACTCCATTTAAAAATTGACTAGAGTTAAATTCTAACTGTGATGAAGGGCTTGGGTAAATACATGCCCATAACTAGGTGATCTACTCTTGGTTTTGAATTCAATGTTGTCCTCCTAAAATGGTTGCCAACCAAAGCTAAAGAAGTTGTTTGCCATAGTATTTAACTTATAGTTGAAGAGAGAGAAGAGATGGATTCATGTCTTTTTCAAGGGAAATAGTATAAAGTGAACAAACTATCTCAGCTAGAATTTCGACTTTGCTTGCCAATTCTATTTTCTATGCTTTTATCCATAAGGACACACAGAGCATATTTGATATTACCTATGCATTAAACATAGTGACAAACAGTCTGAAATTCAGGTCCAAAGTCTTTGTTAGTATAGGTGCCTGTGTGAGGATTAAAAGCAATAGGTGCCTGTGTGAGGATTAAAAGCAAATAAGATATCGCACAATTCCACTTCCACCCAAAGTTAAACTTTCAGTACCAAAAAAGAAGTCTCTTTAGGCCTAGTCAACTCACTGAATTGACAGGCATTTTGCAGCCTCCCAAAATGATCAGCCTCTTACTCAATGACTTTTGTGATAAATCATGGGCTTAATTATATAAATAATAAAAGAAAATTTAAAAAATAAAACCAACAATATCCCAAAAGAAAAACTCATATCTGAATGAATAAATGACTCAAAATTACATCTGATTTTGATCTTTATAACAAGTGTCAAAAATGTCTCACAGCTGGAAAGATTTTTCTTTCTCTCAAAATATATTAAACCAAAATAATATGTAAACTAATACTACACCTCCTTTAATCAAACTCTTAAATCTTTTGCTGTGCTGAGAGGAAGTCTTTTCATTTTCTTGTACCTGCTAATGCTTATCAGCATTAATGTAGCAAAGAAAAAAAAAATTCCATCACAGAAAATTTGAAATACTAAAACAAATTACATATGCATCAAAGAACTAGGTAATGTTCTCTTTCAATTAATTTTTAAACTAACTCACTCAACTACAAAATAAACACAAAATAAAGACCAAGTTAAATCAATTTTTTTGAACAACGATAACCTGCTTACACTATTGAGATTCACTTGCATTCCTCACCAGAGGGAGACTTTTTCAGCTTTTCTACTACCATTACTGGATACCTGTCCAGAATACCTTACAGAGAAAATATTTTTGGTAATATGCAAAACATTTCTAGAAATGTAATACTTATATTCACTGTCCAGATAAGAGTAAATTTCTTTCATTTGTTTTTTTTTTTCCCCCAATAACTAAACAGTTACATCTTTGTCTTCAAAAACTATCAACAATCGGTTGTAAGTTGCCATCTTCTTAGTAGTTAGACTAAAGCAATATAGCGGATGAGTGAATTGTACAGAGTTGAAGATGGGTTTTGTTTTTTTTTAAATGTAAATGTTCAGTTAAAAAAAAAAAAAACAATGACTGAAATTTACTCTTTCCTGGATGATGAATAAATACATTTTTATTTTTTTAATTTATACACATAATACAAAAGATATTTGCTCAGTTTGGATACTATGGACAAGTACAATGATGGTAGCAACATAACTCAATTATATACATGGAGGCTAAATTAGTCACAGAAAATTTGATGGCAACAAACAAAAAAAATGGAGATAGGATGAGTTATTAAAGAACTTAGAGATGAGACAAAAAAAAAAATCCACAATAAATTAAGAAAAAAAATTCCCGGTATTGTAGAAATTAAATTGTAAACCTAAAGATTTTCACCAAGAAAGAAAAACTAAATGATAGCAAAAAAGGGTTAGAGTGGGGACACATTCGCCCTTCAGAAACTATAAACAAATATCAAGAAAATGAACTATACACAGCTGAGTAGAAACAGAGGAAACCTAATGTATGAAAATCAAAGAAGACTAGAAAACAAAACAGAAAATAAGAAACAAGAGATAACTGTGTTTGATGGCATCTAAAACGCCTTTCTTCTCCTCACTCTAAAATGACTTAAAAAGAAAAAAAAATTTTCCTGGGTCTTATATGTAAAGTTGAGATATCTGGTAGATAACTATTTACCTAGAGAAGGCAAGACTACTGGTACCTTGTCTGACGATAGAATTGAATGTAAATGGAAGGTGGAGGTTTTTATGTCATGGAATACAGTATATTGAATCATAAGAAAATAAAATAATCTGAGTAATGCAAAAATAGGCATAACTAGATAAGAAAGGTGATCCCTTGGCAATTGTGCAAATGATAATATAGATAAATGATATAAACAAAGCTGACCTAAAAAGAAATAAATGTAAATTTTTTTAAAGACTGAAATTCAAATTGATCATCTTGTCCTGCCATTAGACCAGATCTAGACATCACAAACAAAAGATGTAGAGAGAATGTTACAGATACAACAGACTGTACAATAGAAGTGAAAAACTCTGAATAGAGTGAGAATTATATCTATACTTTAAATGATTCAAAAGATTCATTCAAAGAAAAATTCTAATCTGAAGATGATTAATATATATATATATATATATATATATATATATATATATAAAACCTTATCATGGGATAATGTCTAGCAAGCTTGTCTTGCAAATCAATTACAACTGAGTTCTGAGTTAGGTCCTTTCAAGATCCCATATGTCTGGCCTCATGCCAAATCTGAGTTCAGCTTAGTAAATGACTTATATACATGACTAATTTCCTCATCTTTGTTGCTTTTCATGTATCTTCTGGGCTTTTACTTAGGTCTTGTCTTGTAGAATGTTAGAGAGAATGCAAGAGAAAAAGTACCCCCAAACCAAAAGAGAATTGAAACTACTCAAACACCATTAGCGAAACCAGCAAGAATGCTGAAATACTGAGGAAACTTACTGATATTTGATCTCCAGCAATAATCACTAAATACTAATGTGAAAATCCATTATTTAAAAGAAAAAATATCATTTATATTTCAAGACCACACACTGATAAGTGTTTAAAAAGAAAAAATTCTGACTGTATGTGTGTAATAAATAGGAACAGTGTGTCTTCTCTGTAAACAGCAAAAACATTTGATATAGATTTACTAAATTTAGTATGCACACTTATTAAATCCAAGAGAATGTGAACATTAAAAAAAAATTGCTCCCATCAAGAGAAGGTCACTAACAATAAATAATGATCAGTGGGAATGCCATGTTGTGCCAAGATATAACTAATTGTACAGAATTTAAATTTTGAAATTTCTAAAGAAAAACTTTGTCTTATCAAAATAATTATTTGCGTTCAATAAAACAATATTCTAATATTATAATCATTACTTGTTTGTTTTTGTTTTTCTTTTTTAACTATTTACAAAACAGCTTCAATTTTATTACAAAACAATATCAATTTTATAATATAAATAATATAATCTGGTATAATGGTTACGGCAATCACAGTTCCAATTCTGGACAGGGTGTTTGCATTTTAATACACGTAGGATAAACATGAATCCAAATGTTCTCTCTCTCTCTCTCAAGTTATCGGTAAATAGTAAAGCAGACTGGGTTCTTTAGCCTTGGTATCACATCCAGTCTAGGAGGAAGCGGAGGAGAAAACTGAATTCAAACCTGTTAAACTCTGCTTAAAAATTGACTTTGTGTCATATCCTGCTCATGCAGAGGGGCTGAATGAATATATATGAATAATATAATTCATAAATCTTTTCTGCTATTTGAATTTCTAGTCACAATTACTGTTTGTGACAACTTAGTATAAACTTTTAATGAGTATTAAAAAAATCTAAAACTGACATTTCTTTTTACTCTCCCAGGTTTTCACATCCAGATACTTCAGCTAGTGTTTATTTAGTCAGAACTATGAAGTTACACATTGATTTCTACAGAAGACCTCACCAACAGTCAGGGATAGGATATTTGGAACAGGGTCTTACTAATAAAATTGGATACAACAGGAAAGAAGCTAATCAAGAAATGTTAATATGAGTGAGAGGGAAAAGGAAGGGGAATGACTGTGACCAAGCAAGTTTTTCAACAGGAGATGAGTCATCCACAAGGCAGAGAGAGAGAGAGAGAGAGAGATCATATCTTCTGGCATGAAATCTGCAGAACACATCTTCCTTACAAATCAATATTTTATACTCCCAACAATTCAGTTGGTGGGATCTCTCTCTCTCTCTCTCTCTCCATTATACCTTGAGGGCATATGTGTTCTATGGGAAAAGCCCTAAACTTGAGTTAAAGGTGGAAAGAATCAAATTTGTCAGTTTTCAGAATTTTTCCCTCAGCCAAGGAATCGTTTTACTAAATACTGTTTACAAATTTTTCAATATTTAAATAAATCAGTTAAAATTTGTCCTGTTGGTACACTATTTGTAATATAGGAGAAAAGTTAGGATTTAAAAATTTTCCTTTATCTACAACTTAAATTACAAGCTGTTTGAAGTAATGTGTTAAGAAAAGAAAAGGGAAAAAAATAGAGGTGATACAGTTAAAACTGCCATTAACCCTTTAAACTTGTAAGCTCAATATTTCTTACAAGATACTATTTTACCAACACTATAAGCTCAATATTTCTGGCAGAGCACTTACTGTACTGTAAATTTTATATTCTGCTATGCACTATAAATCTGATATTTCAAGTTGAGTGATATTTTACTGGACATCATAAGCCTTTGGATATTTGGACCTCAGAGAGATCATATCAAATTCAAGCAATAAGATTTATAGAGACTATTCATATGTAGCCTTTCCTTTAATAACTGAAGGGATAACTTCAAAGATGTCAACAACCTGAAAAAAATGTTGAATGTTTTATGCTCGATTCTATTCTTTTAATGGGCTCAGGTACAGGGTCTATAATTCCCAGAGTTACAGTTGTACAAAAATTGGCCTCAACAATCGATTTGCAATCAAAAAAAGTTACCATCAAATTATCCATTGACTTCTATAATTAGTGGGAGGTAATCTTTAATTTACCTTTTCAGATCAATTGGTTTGGTTTCTTTGGTTAATAAAACATCAACTAATGCCAAATCTATCCTTGTAGAAGAACAGTAGCAGAAAGGATAAGAGATTCATACATTTCCAATGGGAATTAGTCCAAAAGTGAATGTAATAGTACGACTGGCATTTAAACTTGCTTACTGCAATGTCACAGTCAAGTATGTAAACCACTATGACATGGGATCTCCCACAACTCTCAAGATTGAGAACGAGATACAATATATATTCACACATAAGTCAATCTCATATACCAATCAGCTCTTCATTTGTGGTGACAAAATCATTAATTTATAAAATTTTTGACATGAAAAGGATACTTCTAATCCTTCAAATGATGTTTGAACTTGAGCCTTACAAAATTAACCATCTATAAGCTTATGACAATCATTTGCTTAAAAATTAGCTCTTGAAAATTCAACTGTACAAAAGTGTATCCAGTTTTATATTTCAAATTATCACTTAACTTGATGAATTATGAGACTTAAAATAAGCTTTTCTATCAATTCAACTCATTAACCTTTAGGTATAACGAAAGGTACAAAGCATACTCACTTGGCAATCATCCTAAAATACCAGAAGCATTTCCAATTGTACCAAGAATTAAATCTTGATTACAAGTTCAATAATAAACAGTTCTCATTGATCCTGCAATTCTTTTCTGTTGACTTGTACTGTGCTGACTTAAAGACAGCATGATCAAAGTAAATCATCTTCCATCCTTTGATTCTACACACAAGTCTGTATGCTGTAGAATAGTCAACACTTAAACATCTTTTTTTTTCCTTCCCCACTCCACTAGTCTATCCACAATTGGATGAGTAGGTGGTTCCAGCAGCCAGTGTATAAGAGCTTACATCAAGCAACAACAGCCATAGCCATAGTAGTGGCAGCTGCTATGTATTTAAACTGAATAGCCGTCCTATTGAAAAGACTTTATTCTTTGATATGAAGTTCTTCTCTACAACTATAAAGACTTGCATTCATATCAGGTTTTGGTTTCATGAATGAATTTGAACAAGCCAATCAGTAAAAAGCAAAACTTAATATTTTTAACAATCTTAAATTTTTTTTAAATGATTACATATATATATATATATATATATATATACATACACACACAGTGTGTGGAGGAGAGGACTCACAGCCACATCACATTAGTGATGGTGAGTTTTTGTAGGGTTTTTTTCTATTCACAGTTGATTTGAAAGCTCCACATATAATTTTGAATTCTGAAATTGTCCAACAAAAACCAAGGCTTAAAAAAACCCATATGCCCAACAAATTACTTGGTAGTTGGAAGGGAAATAGATGGATTCAAGCCTTCTTGAGAGTATTAGTTGATTAACTTTAATGGCATATAAACTCTTCTATGATTATTTTATGCCAAGAGATTAGGAAAGAGCATTAATATTTATATTTGTTGTGTAGTTGTTTCTTATGAGTTTGGGTTTTTGATCTTAATCCAATCAAATTCAAATAATTTTTTAACAAATCCATTTGACCCACAGATAAGACACTAACAGGTACTACCACCTGTGGGTCAGAGTGGACTTGAGAGTAATGGCAATAAAGGGGTACTCCACACTCCCTATCTCCAGAAATGGAGCCTCACCATCAGATGAAGTTTACTCAGGGCACCCTCCCTTTTTTTAGGGAGGGGGTCTTGCCTCTTTACAAGGGATACAGTCAGCATATTTTAAGCCTTACTGATAGAGTGGCGTGTGTGTGTGTGTATATATACATATATATATGAGTTTGTGGGTGTGTATGAGAGAGAGAACCTGACCTTACAAGAGAGTATTAAATTCCAGTTATTTAACATGTCTTAAACATGTTTACAAGTGTTTAAACACAGCTTTTTGCAATGTTTCAGCAACCTGATCTCACCATTAAATTAAGAGATTCTGTTGTTAATGTAACATGTTTTGTTTGTTATATTATTAATCTTTGGTACAAATTTCCTCAATTTGAAATTGTATAACAAAAGTTAAAAAATTTTCCCTTTAATTTTTATATCTTAACAGCTTTTAAGATACCTATACAATTTACAGATACTCCACTCTGATCCAGGTAGAATTGCTGGTGCATAAGAATAACCCTGTCAGAAATTACAGAAAATGTTGTTGTTGTAATAGAAGTAACAGCAAAGTTAGAAACAACACCCCTCTCCCTCTCCACAAAGGAAAAAAAAAATTCATTCCCTCAAAAATAATTCAGAATGTTTCAATCTGACAATGAATCATTGTCACATGGGGGGGGGGATTTTCTTACTTTTTAAAATAATCGATACAATGATGAATTAAATATGTTCAAATTCAAGTATATCTGTTCTGAGTTTAGCGAGAATCAATAACCTTATTAAATAAATTATTTTTACTTCAGATTTTTATGGTTTTCAACTCCCTTCTCTTTTGAACTATAAGAATTCAGACATTGGACAAATCACTTTGGTTCCTTAATTTAATGATATATCAACCTTTATGGGTTATTTAATACCAAAGCCATCCTTGTAAAACAACAGCACTGATACTATTTAACCTATAGCTGGTAAAGAGGAATAAGGGGGTTCATACATTTCCCAAGGGTATTAGTCTGAAAGGGAAAATTCACTTTGATCTATCAAAATATTTAGTAAAAATTTGATTCAGGGTGTTCAAAAAATAATTAGATAATTTAAAAAAAAACCCTACTGAAATGAATAGTTGAACTTTTCAGTAGAAGCTAGTTTAGTACTAAGAAAAATTCCCATCACAGCTATATAAGCATAAAACTTTGTTATACAATATACAACCTTTACTTTTTTATGTAGATATATTAGAAAATTGTCTGAAGGGGAAAAAAAAAAAAAAAAAAAAAGAATGCTTTTATCTTCAGAAATTTAATGAATGTTCTAATTATCAAGCAATATTGTTGCAACAAAGAGAAGACCTATCAAAAAGTTTAAAATATTAAAATAGATATTCTATATGCATAGATATTCTAAGTAAAGATGACCTTAGGCTATCCGAGATGAGAAACTTAATTAAATTTTGCAATAATAATGGCAAGAAAAAAATTCTAAAAGAAATCACAGTTGAAAAATAGTATCATCAATATCTATAGTCTTCAATACATTTAAAATAATAAGTAAATTCCTATTTTGAAATAAAATCAATGATTAACATAATTTTGAAACCATTTCAATGGTTCTTTATAGAATCCTCAAAAAATGAGGCATCTTTTCTTGTCAAAGGATTTGAGTGCTGTTATAGACATGTTTTGGTCATTGTATTTATTTACATAGGTTAGGTTCGGTTGTGCATATACAATGGTTCAGTCAAGGATAAATAATATTCCCCCACCCAAAAAAGATACAAGAAACCTATTTACCCACCCACTCCTCTACAAACAAGCCATGACAGATGGTCAATTTTTAGGTTTAACAGGTTTTAATTCAGTCTTTTCTGCTTTCCATACAAAGGTATAGAGCCCAGTCTGCCCTACTATTTACCCATAGTTGGAGGGAGAAAAGTCAGATGCAGGCCTTTCTTGAGAGTATTACTGGGAAACCAGGGTTCAGTCTCAGGTCGTGTCATACCAAAGACTTAAGAAATGGTACTTGATACCTCCTTGCTTAGCATTATAAAGGTACATACCAAGGGTAAAGTGGAGCAATCTGGGGAAAGGAGTAGTGCCCTCCCCTACACCTCAGTGTAGTAACAATAGAAAAAAGAGCTTTCAGATCACCCTCAACTATGATTGCCAGCTTTACATTTTATTAATGCTATTTGAAATGCAAACAGCCTTGTTAAGGATTTGAACTTGGTTTGCTGTGTCCATTTCCGATGATAACTGTTACACCACAATCATCTCAAAATATTTGCTAAGCATGGGCAGAAGAATGACAGTAATCTACTCGCGTGGATTAAATAGAGGGCTCCATTTGAAATTTTTAGAAGGTTACTGACTACAACAGGATCTAGCATGAGGGTTATCATCTTAAGAAATGGATCTGCAAACAGGGTCAAACTCTGGATCAAGCTGTTTGAGCTAATGCCTTCTCCCTCTAGTTATAGGTAAATAGAGCAGACTTGGTTCTTTTGCCTTGGTATGGCAACTGGTCTAAAAGAAGGAAAACTCAAAAAAAATTCAAACCAGTACTACTGGGCTGAAAAAAAAAAGACCTTGTGTTGCATCCTGCTTGTGGCACAGTGTTTGCATAAATACCTACTAAACTACAACAGACACCTGAAGGAAGAAAGAGGATATGACAGACAAAATATTATGATTACAATAACAAGCAAGATGAGGACAAGTCTGAGTACATTAGTAAATTTATAACACTAGTAATTAAAAATACCCTTTATTACATTTTTTTTTTCGACTTTGAAATCATATTAAGACAACTCAAAATTTCATTTCCTTTAAAGTACAGAGGCCCAACCTAGTTTCATTAAAAATAGATCATTTCTTTCATCCAATGACAGAGGAAAGTAAAGCATAATTAAGAAATGTATATATTGAAAGTTTAGGCTGGATAAATTTAAACCATGCACTTTAAAATAAAAACAATAACAATTTAAAATCTTAAGCTTGATTGTATTTGAAAGACTGAAATTAATTACCCCAAACACAAGATGTAATTTTATGAAGACAATTAAATTTTTTTTTTTTTTTTTAAAAATATCCTCAAGTAGAAAAGAGTCTTTTCTTTTTGGAGAAACTGTTCAATTAAATGAAAAGTAAACATACAGAACAATTAACCTTTCAAATTTTTTTAAAAGTAATTTGATCAATAAATGTTCCCCCCGCCCCGTTCACGAAGAAAGAAGTGTCAATTGATTTACGAGAATATTACAAATCTTCTAAAGAACAGTAAAGCCTAAAAATTAGTTCTACCATTCTTAACAACTGGAGGATCACACGAAATGAACTCTGGGAGTTGAATTCAAATCCTGGACAATACTGTTTGCTTTTCACTTTTGTACTAATGCCCTTGGGAAAGGTATGAATTCATCTATTTTTCCCATCCAACTATGGGTAAATAGGGCAGATGGAACTCTCTAACCTTGCAGACAGGATAAATAGTCTTGAAGAAAAAACACCGAATCCCAAATCAGAGAACAAGGAGATAGCAACTGTACCTATAATCATACAGTTGCTACTGAAACGTCAACCCTATCACTAACATAGTGTAGCATCAGCCCAACCCCAAGTTCCACAAGAATTTGGCAGAATTACTCCTTCTGTAGATTCTGTTTAAAATAAAAAAAATTGCTATCACATTCTTTTTGTATGTTTTTTTTTTAATCTATTTTCACCAACAAAATGAAAACCTACCTTACAAGTTGAAATTTAAGCTATTCTAAGTTAAATATTGAGAGATTAATAAGTTCTGATAGTCATTCTACAAATGTCAACAGAATACTACATTTTAAGTTTTTTTTCCAGTGACTACAAAAAGCATCATAGATATCTACTTAATGATATCAAACAAAAAAAATAAAGATTCACTTTAGTTATTATAAAAGGACAGAAAGTAAGGGTCAAGTTTGGTGGCATTACACTTACAGAGTAAATCAAATTCCCTGCAAAAATCAATTGTAATATTCAAAAAAGTAATCAACTCTAGAGTCCTTTTGAGTTGGCATAGAAAGTTTGGTAGCTATAGTTCTAACTGTCCTTGAGTTATGCAATGATAGATGAACAAAAAAGATATTTGGTTAATTATGGTAAAGATACGAGAAACTTTCATCAACTTAAAGGCAATATCTACTTCAAAATGTACACCGTGTTGGTGAGGCTTAGAATATGCTGATTGTATCTCCTCCATCTGGTGGTGAAGTTTCAGTTCTCAACCTTGAGGAAGAGTGGTATACCCCTTTATTGTCACATTACTCCCAGGTGTACTCTGACCCAAAGTGATAGTCCAAATCTATGACTCAAATAGATTTTTGAAAATTATTTGTATTAGGAAGGAATACTTGAGACCAGATAACTGCAAATTATTTGTATGAATGGATACTTGAAGATATAATTGTTTACAAAGGATTATTACTATTATTATAAATTGCTAACAAATTATTGGTGTTAGATAGGAATACTTGGGACAATATAACTGTATGCAAATAAATGACTATTACTGAATACGAATAGTTCATAAAACCATGTAAATGAATAATTAGTCTCAAATGATTTTGAATATTCCTATCTAATACAACTAACTTATACACAATTCTATGGTTTTAAGTATTCCTATCAAATATAAATGATATAACTAAAACTATATAATTATGTATAAATTATTTATTAGATTGGAATACTTGATATATAACTGAGTGCAAACAAATGATTATAGACAAATGAAAAAAGGGATTTTTTTAGAATACAATAGAACATTGAAAATATAGTAATGATTACAAATTTAAGCATCAAATAACCCACAAGCAGTTAATATGCCATGAAACAACACCTATTTCACATTCATAGATTATCAAATGATTAATCAAGGTTCCGATCCCCATCCTAATCAATTATCTCAGATCTCTAAAATTAAGGAGTTTAAAGGAATTTGGATGTGCAGGTGGCATGTTAATTATTGGCACAGAAAATGAACTTGGTAAACAGAGTTCAAAATCCCACTGAGACTGGCTGAATTTCTTTTGAACTAATTCCCTTCAGAGAAAGAATGAATTCAGTTGTTCTCCCCCACAAATTAAATAGAACAGCCTTGGTGTGTTTACTCAATCTCTTCATCATGAGCAGAATGTAACATAAGGTCAATTTTTAAGCAGAGTACAGCTGGTTTGAATTCAGCTTTCTTTTTTCTAGATTAGTTGTCTTATCAAGGGTAAAGAGGGTCTGCCTTATTTACCCATAGCTGGGGGTGGGAGAACAGATGGATTCATGTCTTTCTGAAAGGCATTAGCACAAAGCAAAACAAAACATAAGTCTTGTCCAGGAATAGAACCCAGATTGCTAATTCCATTTCCAATGATAAACATTATGCTATGCACACTCTTTGGTGGGGTAACCAGCCTTGGAGAACAAATGAATTCAAAACTTCCTATAAACAAGTGATGAGCTAGTATGATAAGGTAAGGTAAGACCCATGACACTTCATGTTTTAAAGCTGTAGGGGGAATATCCATGAAAGCGGACACTGACAGAATATGGCTGTTAATGAAGACACTGGGGAGTTTGGTTTTATAGCATATCAACCATTGTAGGTAATTCAATGCCAAATCCACTTTATATAAATATATTAAATATAGGATTTGTAAACATTTTCTTAACATTTTTAAACAAGCCTAAGCTCATTCTTTTTGCACACAGTTAAATGGTTTCAAGTATAGCTATGTAACAGTAGCAATTTAACATTAGTCATTTGTTTGCACACATTTAGATATATATGATATATAAGAGATTAGTTGGTCAGTAATTTCCTTTTTAAATGGATTAGAACTAATTTTTTGCATACTCGTATTGCTATTGTTTTTACACAATTAAATGATTTCAATTATTGCTATCTAACACTAATAATTTTATTCAATATTAATCATTCGTTAGCAGACAGTGAAGTGATTTACAAGTATTGCTATTTAACACTAATTATTCTATTCAACATTACTCATTTTTTACAGTTAAATGGTTCCAAATACTGTTATGTATCACTAACAATTCAACTAAACATCAGTCATTTGTTTATACACGGTTAAATGATCAGTTTTATTTCAAATTAATTCAGCATAAGTCATTTGTTTGCACACAGCTTAAAATGGTCAAACAGTTCTATTTGACCCAGAGAAAAGACCCTATCAGGGTGCTACCACTCCAGGCCAGAGTGGACCTGGAAGTGATGGTAATGAAGGTGTACTCCTTATTCCTCAAAGCTCCAGCATTACTGAAGCCTCACCATCAGATTGTTTAACATATCCAGGTCATTCATTTGGTGTATGGGGATTGAGGGGGAGGGTTTATCCCTCTGCAGAGATGCAGTTGGTGTATTCTAAAGCACCAGCTGATTGGGCAGGACACTGAGGGGATATGACCTGTTAAAGAGGATATGGCAGGAGGGGGGTATGGCCTGTTAAAGAGGACACTGAGAGAAAGCACGAGGAAACAACTGTTGTGTAATATTGCCAAGTCAGTCATGTACACGCTAAAAATGAAATAACGCCAGAATGCATATGCCTGGGAACAGGGCAAACTGGAAATAAAATGAATTGATAATGGAATTTTGAATTTCCTTATAAGGAATTCTTTTGTTTACATTGCTTTAAAATTTCTTGAGACAGCACCAACTAACACTGGCAACCTCAGAAATAGCAAAAATTGTATATTTCTTGCCATTTATAAGAGCAGCAGCAGGAAGATATTCTAAAAAGAGAGGAAGTGGTGGTGGGGGGCAGAGAATTCCACTTTAGTCTTTGTTGGTGGCCTGTCACCCATGAGCAAGTGATGCTCACCACAGACATTAATTAATCAATTATATGACAAGGTGGGGGTGTAAGAATCTGATATCTATACCCAGAGTCAGTGTTGAAAGATAGAGGATAGAACCAGAGGAGGGGGTAATCCTTAAATTGTTCAAGAATCCTAATTGATAAAAATTTAAGTCATACACAAATAAAAAAGGAATTTCAAATGTTTTCTTAAGATCATTCTCATAGTGAGTTAGCAAAGACCTGAACTTGTCAAAAAAAGTGGGAGGGGAGTCTAATTCATTCATAAAGGAAAATTTTAATAGTTTAATTTTAAAAAATGTATATCAAAAGTAAGGAAAAGAAAGTGAAGAAAAATCTGATATAAAAATATTTTCTTATATAAGAAACATACTTATTTAAATATAAAATTTGCATACAGTGTTTTTCTTAAGTATACCATGCATGTTTATACTCTTTGTATATACCCCAAGGGAATATTTTTCAAAAAATGTAATTTAAACAAATCTTTAAAAAACATGAAATCTTAATAGGATTTGATAAAAAAAATTCAACAAATACTTTACTAGATTTTCAAAGAATATTACTCACTTTTTAATACATATAAAAACAGATGTTTGTTTATGATTTTGGGACACATGAATTGTTTGGTTACACCTAACATAACAAATAAATGTCAAGGAAAATTTGAAGAAATTACATCCAAGCAGGGTTGAATAGAAACCCATCTGCCTAAGAGGATTTAGAAGGATTATTCTTAATATTAGTACCTTTATTAAGGATCAGGTTGATATAGTCATCATTTAAAAAGCCTGTATCAGATTAGTCTGAGCTATTTATTCTTGCTATTATCATAACTGTTTCTAATTGTATGGATTAAAGCAATGACACAAGGATCTTAAGATCAAGCTTTAATCTTAAATTTAGGTTCTATTAAAAAAGGTTCAATTACGAATATTTAATCTTTGATAACATGCTTAATATTCATAGCAAATAAAAATAGAAAAAGATTGAAATAATCAGAAAAGCAGTTCTTATAAAAATTACCAAAAATGATATCAGGCAAAACCTTTTTGCAAATGAAATGTTTTAACCCTCCAATTTTTTTCCAAATAATCTTTTTTGTATATTAATAAACTCATAAGAACTTCAATATGTACAACTTTGGATGTATTGAGGTTTCTAAAAAAAAAAATCTAAAATAAAAAAAGGTGTAGGTGACAAACATCCCAACAGAATTAGATAAACAGCTGATATTATCAAAATATTTTCCTGTAACTGATTTATTCCATTAGGATTGAAAGATAAGCCAAAAACTTTATACGGTTTAACACTTGGTGCTTTATCAGTATATTTTATTCTTTTATTAAATCTTTTATCACTAGGTTTTTCATCGGCTTTAAAGCAGATATAGGATTAATGAAGCCCTCATATCTGACTTGGAGATAAAAGCAAGCAAATATCTATTATACCACTCCTATGCTATTTCAATATAAAGTGAAATTAATCAGGGAAATACTAATTTTTTATTTACTTATTTCAGTCACTTTTTCACCAAATAATATTGATGCATAAATTCATTTAAATGAAGGGAAACTAAATTTATGATTTAGTTTGACTTTATTACAATTTTAACAAAACAGATATTGCTCTAAAGTTTTAAATCTGACAACACCAATTATTTGTTTCAAATAATAATTTATTAGATTATTATTAGGATCTTAATTTACTAGAAAAAAAAAAAAAAAAAAAAAAAAAAAAAAAACAGAATGCAACTTTTGTTTTTTGTTAATGCTGAATGCGTTAAGCTGATAGAAAATTATCACCTGACAAAATATTTTGCGTGTTTTTACACCACGATTTAAAAAAAACTATTTTCCTTCTAATTTTTTTTCAAATATTGTTTTCAAAAACTATCAACACAGCAATTCTTTTTTTCAACTAAATGTAGAAGTTTCTTTCAATTTGTTATGACATTTCAACAGGACAACCATCAATTTTCTTTGATTTTTTTTTAAAACAGTGAAGTTGTTTTTTAAAATAATATTTATGTTCTTAACTCAAAACTACTGAATTTTGATGAACATGAAAGATAATATCCATTGTCAAAGGAAAGGAAGACAAATGAAATTTAAAGAGGAAAAAAAATGAATAAATACAAATCAAAGATGTAATTCAAAGTTTCTTAAAAAAATATTCTGAAAAATGCAAATGAAAACAGCTAGTAAAAGAACATTTTAAAATAAGCTAATTTGAATTAAAAATCTAGTTTATGTTAGAATAAACTACTGTAGTGTTTTGCAAAACTTCCCCAATCACAGTAATTATATATATATATATATATATATATATATATATATATATATTGTGTGTGTGTGTATGTGTGCCCTCATATACAGGATGTTTAAAAAAAATTTATGTCATTTGAGATGTACAATGTTTCAGAAAGATTGATATAATTTTGTAATCTGATAACTGACCAATTCTAGTTCCAATGATCTCAAATTTTAACAGTGTGTGTAGTAATAAACCAATAATGTTTAAATGCCTTTTCTTTTCCAGTGAATGGCATTTCTATACCAGAAAAGAAAAAAACATTCAATATAGAATTTTCAGTTTCAACATTTGC
>CAUZXS010006731.1:152500-157869 GCA_963585895.1 Sepioteuthis lessoniana | reverse complement strand
GCCCATATGCCCTGAGTTGTCTCTTAAGACCAGCTACTGACTTATATGACTTAAAGCACACATGGCAGATATAGTTCAAATTACTCAGAGGAGTCATTGAATCTGCCTGTAGAAATGCATTATTATGAATTCTCATGTGTCTCTTCAATCCTGGGATTGTCCTCCACACTTTGTCAAATAATACATTAGTGGTATTTTTTGGAGAAGGCAATAAGGACTCACTATATTCAGTTTGCATCTTCAGGTTATCATATGACTTATATATCCCATGTTTGAGAGGAGAGTGCAGTCACACACTTCCTATGATCAAGATTTTCATAGTAATTGGCTATAGCTCCCAAGTGCAAGGCACTTTTTAGTTTACCATATTAAATTTTTCTTTCCTCTAATACCTGCATCCTTTCTAAATAGAGTACTTCCAGACATTTCAATCTGCAGCTTGTGTCTCTCATTTCTCTGCATTCATCTCAAGGTTTTTTAGGACCCTTATGAGATCTGCATGCTGGCCATAAAAATGCTATTTTTAGTAGGGGTTTCATTCGGATAACAGACTCTATTCAATGGATCTGACTAATAATGATACTGGATTCAATATTGAAACAGCCTGTCCTCAGTTATATCTCAGTGGCAAATAAGAGATTTTGCCATTTGATGTTATTGTATACACTTCGAACATTTTTCATGAAATCTCTCAAAGAACTTAAAATGCTGAATAAGAGTAATCAAAACTCACATCTTATAAACACTTATTTTTAGCAAATATGGAAATTCCTTTATCTGCCCAAAGCCTCTTTTCTAATTTCCTTGAGGCTGTGCTGATCTTTTGAATTCTTGAGTATATTTCTACATCTAGATTTCTATTCCTCAATGAGATACTCCCCTAATATGAAAAGGTATTCACAACTCCTAACCTAGTTCCATCTATATATATATGTATGGCTCAATATATAATTCACCAGTTGCTGAAGTGAACATTCAAAATTATTGTGGGTCCAAAGGCCACACAAGCAGTTAAAAATTTATCCATTATATAACGTGTCTATTTCTTATGATGGACTAAAATGTTAACGTCATTAGCATAAAGCAGTTCTCAAATCACAAACTTGAATGCCTTAGATTTCACTTTGAATCACTTCAGATCAAAGACAAAGACTCATCCTGATGTTTAAAACCTCAAGTTTATACCCATGTCACAGTTCGGAAATGTATACATCCATACATATGTACACACACACACACACACACACACACACACACACACACACTGCATGCACATACACACACATGCCTATTGAGGTGCACTTAATATAATGGATATCATTATTGGATATTGGATCTGAAACCTGAGTTCAAATCCAAATTGAGGCTGTTAGCATTTAACTTCACATTAATGTCTTGGGGTAAATAGCTAGGCAGACTGGGTTCTTTAGCAACCAGTTTAGGAGAAGAAAAACTAAATTTTAACCAACTGCTCCATTGAAAAATTGATCTTGTGTCACATATTAACCATGACCGATATATATACATAAATATAAAATATGAGAAGTGCAAAAAAAAAAGTTTTATATGAAAAAAGTGTTGGAAAAGTATAAACATCTTATCATGTGACTACAACTCACTCGATATAAATGCTAGACTGGTCACTTTTATCACCCTCCTGTCTGAAAATTGTGTAAAACACATGAAACTTAATTAATGGATTTATTGTATCCATAATTCTAATATATATATATATATATATATATATATATATATATATATATATATATATATAAATTAAATTAAATTAAAATCATAGCAACTTACATTTGATAAAAACTAAAGTTGCAAGAAGTAAAAGTGCATAATGCAAAGAAACTGTTGAGGAAATAAATAAATATTAAAAAAATAAAAAGTAAAAAAGATTAATCTAGTTTATTTAAGGTATATTCTATGAAGCTGGAATGTTCAGTTATTAAATGAAAAAATTGTTCACATTTAATCTGTTAATGATTTATTTGCTGTTAAATAATGAATTTGAGTAAACATCGTTTAAATTCCATAATTTTTGCCAAGGGTAGTATTATGAAAGATTTGCTAAATAACTATATAAAGTCTATGTCTGTGCCTCAAATGGAAGTGTTAAAACTTGATTAAAATAAAAACCTAGTCAAGTATGAAAAAAAAAAATTTTTTCATATTTTGCCATTTTTCACAAAATTCTGTGTTCTTGTTTATATTTTCTTTAAATTCACATGAATTAAAAAAGTGGAAAAAAATCATTTTTATATGAGGTTTTTCTCCAATTCTTTCGAATCATCTGAATTTTATAAGAATAAATTAAACTATTATTCTATGCAAGAAACTCTCTGGACCTTACTTGGATTTGCAGTTTCTAGTGCATTGAACTGCCAGCTTCCTTCTCTTATAGAGGGTGTCCCCATAGTGTAGTGGCTAATGTGCTAGACCGCAACATTTTTGTGAGTTTGAACATATACCCATGTGAAATATATGAACCCTTTTATCTTTCCAACAATGGGTTACATAGTACCATTACTGTTCTTCTACAAGGATGGCTCTGACATCAAATAACCCACAAAGGTTGATATGCCATTAAAAAAAGAAACAAAACCAAACCATTTATATCATGTAACTGTATGCAAACAAATAATTAAAGACAAGGAAATGAAATTAAAAATAAAGCAAATGCCTCCTGTTATATATCTTTTGTTTCTTTTCCCTGGCCTTCCTCTAATATTTATGAATACAGCTACTTGTAGCAGGTAGGCATAAATATCTTAATTCTTTAACTTCTATTTTTATGACTGTTTTCTGTTACCCTTTTCTATGTCTCAAAATGATGAGAGGGAAATTTCAAAAGTGTTGTGGCTAATGTGCAGAACAGTAACATCATATTAATTGAGTTCAAACTCCAGTCATGCTATTATGTTCACTTTTGGACAAATACCCTTGTAAAATGTATGAACCCTCTTATCCTTCCAGCTATGGGTTAAATAGTACCATTACTCTTCTTCTACAAAGTCGGTTTTGGTATTAAGTAACCCACAAAGGTTGTAATGCCATTAAAACTAAGAAACCAAAACAAACCAAACTTCTTCTCATGGAACCAGTACACATACAGATACACGCATAACAATGGTTATTATCACAAGAAATGGACTTGCCTTGCAGATTATTCTGTTGAATCTGACGTTGCTATATTTTGGTATATACTAGTTTGCAGTATGTATGTCATGTAACCAAAGCAGTTCAAGCCATGGGAATTTGAACTTAGCCATAACACCCTTGAAGTAACCCAAAACATTTATTGTGCAAAAGGTAAAAAGGTAGTTGATCACAGTAACCACATGGTTCAAGAAATTCTACTCAGGATGTAAAAACTTCAACAATTAAGCAAGGTCAATTAGGCCTAAAACCATGAATTCCAATGCCGTCTTCCAAGCCATGGAGGCAAATCTAGTGAGTGGTACTTGAAAAGTATCAGGCAAGTTCATCATCTCACAGTCCAGTATGGTTTATCACTCTTCACAACTTCAGGAAAAGCATACGGAGATGCTGAATCATACCTCACAATACCAAAATACTGTAAAATTTTTGATACCCTACTAATCAATGAAGCTGCTCAATTATTATAAGCTAATGCCAGACGGTGCTAAACTTGATAAATAACTAGACATCTAGTCATGGAGCAATAAGTTAGAGAGCTAGTCTCAGATTTCTACTGCCTGTTGCTGTGAGTTCAAACAACACTTGGAGGTGTGTTTCGTTTTATGGTCATATTTACCCAACCCCTCCGCTCGGGCAGGATATGACACAAGGTCAATTTTTTTAAGCGGAGTTTAACAGGTTTGAATTCAGAGTTTTCCTTCTCCTAGACTAGTTGCCTCACCAAGGCTGAAGAACCTAGTCTGTCCTACTATTTACCCATAGCTGGAGGGAGAATAATTGGATTCATACCTTTCCCAAGGGTATTAGTGCTATATGAAATGCAATCAGTCCGGGATTTGAACTCATGTCGCCGTGTCCAATTCCTGCGACGATAACCATTACACCACGTTTTATGGTAATCATCGTAGGATATGGAATCAGTGATCCAAGTTCAAACCCTGGATGAGGCTGTTTGCATTTGACTTTTTGCTTATCTCCTTGGGAAAGGTATGAATCTATCATTTCTCTCCCAAACTATAAGTACATAGTTGACTAGATTGGGCTTTTTAGGTTTGGTTTTATTTATTTGTTTGATTGCATATCAACTCCTTATTAGTTATTTCATGTCAAAATTTGATTCATTTGTAAATGTTTAATTACAATCATAACTATATATATATTTTTACAGCTATATAGCTTCATAGATGGGACCCTAAAAGGTACTACCACTTATAGTGTGGACTCTAACAGGGTCAGAGTGGAACTGGGAGTAATGGCAATGAAGTAGTGACTCCACACTCCTCAGACCTACAGAACTGAAGCCTCATCACTAGATACAGTTTAGTGTCATACCCAGAACATTAAGCTCTTTAGTTTTCTTTGGCAACTAGTCTAGAAAAAGGAAAAGAAGTTGTACTCCATAGCCCTGTGAATAGATAAGACTCCTCTCTGAAATGGGTGTCCTGGGTATGACACTAAACTGCATCTGATGGTGAAGCTCCAATTATGGAGATCTGGGGAGTGTGGAATGTTACTTCATTGCGATTACTTCCAGCTCCATTTTGACCTTGTTAGAGTTCTATCTATGGATCAAATCAATCTGTTTAAAAGTTATTTGTATTCAATAAAAAAATTCTAAGGAGACAACTGCACAGGAATGTAAATATAAACATACAATGAATACTATTCCCTAACTTCTCAACATAAAATAACCTTTGACAAGTTGACATGCCATTAAAATCAATCCATCAATCTAGTAGTACTCTCCTTAAAAATTCACCTTGTGTTACCTCTTACCTGTGGGTAGAGGTGTTGGTTAAATGCATAAATAAGTATAGAAAATGTATGAGAGTACTGTCAATATCTTTTTCAATCTCTTATTATTGTACAGTTACAAGGATTAGCTGAAAAGTTCATAGGCTGACCAAGAAACTCTCATAGAATATGAACAAATGAGGTTTATTTTTCAACATAATTTACCATGCAGTCCACACGCTTCTTTCATTGATGTTGTAGTGCTTGGTTTGGTTTGGTTGGTTTGGTTTTATGGCATATCAATCTTTGTAGGTTATTTAACACCAAATCCAGCTTTATGTAAATAATCAGTTCTATTTAAAACAATTTAGTTTAGCATGAGTACACAGTTTAATTGTCAAAAACATTTCTATTTCAAACTATTCAGTTAGGTAAGTACAGTTTCAGTGTCAAAAGAGTTCAATTTA